>JAOXJP010232204.1:0-10508 GCA_025762735.1 Platanus orientalis | reverse complement strand
TACCAAAAAAGAAAGAATTCAAACAACACGTGGACTGTCTTCTAAGAATCCAAGTTGAAAACCTCCCAAAATAGGAGAGTCTAAAGAATCTTGGACTCTATATTTTGCTGCCGCCAGCCTCTGAGAGAGGTTCCCTCCTAGTAGTCAAACCAAACTTAGACAATACTATTAGAGTCCTAATGCTTTAGGACTACTCTTATCTCAGCCGCAGGTTCTAATCTTAATTCCCAAAGATTCTCATCACTTAAAATTACCAAAATGCCCCAAAAATTCTGTGCTGAAGTGGGGCTGATTTGGAATTCATCCTTCAACACTCACGAACAAAAAAAAAAAAAAAAAAGAATCCATGGCTACCGCAAGCTTGGGAATGGTTAGGGGATGTTATCAAAGGCTACAGCTCATACTAGGGTGAAACAAACAGCAATAAGGCTGATCAAGTGATGGTCAAAGGCTCAAGAATCAAGAAATGGTCAAGTAAGTAAGTTGGTTGTGCCAAGTGAGGGAAGAATTTGGTGGGAAAAATGGACAGGAAGCTTTAATGATGCAAATAAAATAAAGTAATAATAAAAAATGAAGAAGGAAATAAGAGGAAGAAGTAGAAAATAAGAGGAAGAAGAAAATGAAGAATAAGGGATAAGAGAATTATTGGGAAATCACTAAAATAACAAGTAAAGTAGTATTAAAAAAAATGGAAGGAGGGAAAGAAGAAACCTGAAAATAGAAAATCTTTGAGAAAGGATAGTCTAGGCCTTAATCCAAGGACCCCAGCTGGAATGGAGCCAATTGAGAACTTGACTCTTATACCAAAAATGATGCAGCACACAAACTCTTGAACATGGTGTTAGGGATATGAAGATTGGGCTTAGAAATTAGTCAAATGTGTATTAAGAATTAAAAGGAAGAAAATGGAGAAGAAAAGATTACCTAGACTTCCACCTAGCTCGCATCAATCCCAAAGCGGAAACCACTCCTGGTTTAGGTTTAGTTGCACACACATGCAAAGGAGATTCTCTAGCCGTGAGATGTAGAGAAAACCAATAATTTTTTTTTTCGTCATAAATCTTCATCTCCAAATTCCGACGAATTTTGGATATGCCACTTGTCTTGAATGCCTTCAAAACCCTTTTCTTGTTATATTGCACCATTGCTTCCCACCTAATTCATAACTCTTATTATTTGTTCGTCATACAAAATTTAAAAATGTTATATAATAAAGAACTGTAACATACATGGCAATTTTTACAAGTTTCAGTGAATTAAGCCAAATGTAAAGCCTAAAAGTTGATATCTAGTAGAAAACTGAAGTTAGATAAAATAAAATTCCTGCCTTAAATATGAAATCCAGCAGCCCACCAGGAATATCACACCTATTTTTATGCCAACTCATGGGATCATCAAGTAGGCACTATGGGGCCCACATTTGAAGTGTTTTTAAGCATTTTCGGCCTGCGGCTGTAGGACATAAGTGCATCACTGGGTTCAGCTGCTTAATACCCATCACATTTCTTGCTGATGTCATCAACAGGTCATGTTTGTAAAACTTGCACATACTGACAGCCCAAAATGGTACAACTGTCGAAGCTCAGATACTCTCGTGAAGAGTGGTGAGAGATGTTTGAGAGGGAAAGATAAGGGGAAGAAGAAGAATAAGCTGATTAGAGGAACAAGCTATCGTGGTACACAATAATGTTGTTTTGAGCTTTTAGCTTATGATTGTTTGAAATATGAGTAAAATTAGATAGCAAGGTGTGGCAAAGTTACATCAATTAGGGAATAAGGAAATGTTAGAAAACCTTCTGGTAAGAAGTGGAGATATACAAATCTTGTGGGATAAAATTGAGATTTTCCCATGCTGTAGTTATAAACTTGAAAAGAGCTGTGTGTGATGGTTGTTCAATCTCTTTGCATTGTTTAATATTATTTATAGAATGGTATCACAATATTTGGTTTGTCATTTGCAACATCCTGTACTGTCATTTGGATGTGGAATTTTTCAGAAATTTTATCCCATGTCATTTTGTAAGTGATCCTCTCATTTATATATTTGATAATGGATGAAATACTTCAAAATTCAGTGTAATGGATTATTGAATTATAAGGACCCTTGTTTATTTGATCCTTGTCTACATATTCATCCTTTTTGTTGCCAGGGTTATATTTCCTTGTTGATTTCTCTTTTTGATATTCAACTGACACACTTCCTCTTCTTCTTTTCCCCTCTCTCTCTAAACATGTCCACATGATGTGTTAATGATGCTGCAGCACAGAGAAACCCATTTGGAAATCTGTGAGTATACACCAATACTATATCTTGGGTGGCACTCATCTCAGATTTACTGAATTTTTTTACGTTTAATTTGTTTAATACGAACAGAGTCATTTATCAGGCATGTTACCTGGAGACTTTTATTGATCCACAGAAAGTACCATGGATTCAAAACGGGATCGGCCTAGTGCAATCTGATCTTACCATATGGGTTTGCTGGATTGGCCCATCAGCCTTGGATTGGCCTCAGATCAGTGGATTGGGTTAGTCTGGATTAGAATTGGCCAAGTCCAATCTGATCTGTTATTTTTTTTGCTCTGATCTGATCTGATATTGCCATGTGGATTGGATGGACCAACCCCATCAGCCTTGGATTGGCCTCAGATTGGTGGATCAGCCGATACTAATCTATGCAGGATTGGCTGATCTTCTCACCCAATCGTGGGACCGATCCCGAGATTTGAAATCATGGAAAGTATGGTGACAGGAATTGGCCGATTCGAGAAGGAGGCCTTTGTAATGCTCAATTTCTGTCATACTAACAAACTGGGTTTTTACATCGATAATAAAATTTGGGGAGCAGAAAAGACCTCAATGACATAAACAAATCTGAAACCCAATTTGCCCTCAGGCATAAACAAGATTTGAAGCTTCTCATTTTCTAACATTAATATGTACCACTTCAACACAAGCACAACAGTCTTGTTTCTGTTGCTTCTGCTCTTGACACTAAAGTGGCTCAAAATTGAGGACCCAGGGAATGAGACATGGCACAGAGCTGAACCGAGATTGTATGTCTAAAATGAGAATGGAAAGAAATGGAGATGTACCAGGTGGGTACTTTTTTTTTTACTTGATGACGAACTATGAGCTCACCTTATGAAAAATAGCTGTTTGGTCTAGAGTTGATGAACCAGAGAATGAAGTCGCAATGAAGTTTATGCTGCTTACCGTGTTGTTTGCATTGGATCCACATTCGATGAGATAATTATCTGAAGGGATGAAAGCCAGTGAGAGAAGACGAAGAGACGAGCAGTAGAGAAGGAATAGAAGAGTGAGAGAAATTGAATCTTTTTGTTCTCCATTGTGGAGATTTTTTTTCCTGGGTTAAAGGATATATTCAAGCTCTGTTTTTCATCATAGAGATGTGATAAAACGTGAAGAACACTTGTGAAGTCCAGAGATTGCCTTACGCAAATAAGAATCTGGACTCTGAATGCACTTAGCTACCTATTAATCATTGCCTTCCCAAAATTATGGATTACCATTCAATCATTGCCATGGTTTTTGCTGCCTGCGCCAAATTTCACTGCCTCCTGCACTGTAATTACATCCATAGTGTCTCACTCAAGCTTAGCTTCTCCACTGTATACAGATGGGTCTTCTTTCTTATACGTGTATACAAAGTGTAGTGAAAAGGAAGATGCCTCTTGAATGTTCTATGAAATTCTGTTCAGAGGTATCTGCAGAATGATGAGAGTGGGAAGGGTTTATATTGTCCTAAAGATGTTGGTGGATGTAGTAGTATAGTACTCATTGCATGTATCATAAGGACAATATCGTTTACTGTCTTTTTTATATCTAAAAGGAGATGTGAGATTGTGTAGAAGGGACACGATATCCCATTCATAAATTCCTTTTCTTTTTCTCTTTTAAACACAAACTAGGGCCCAGTCTAACTTGGTATTGGTGTTTACATTTGACGAGGGAATAATATTAGCAATTGTTGTATTTCATGGGTATATTTGTAAGGATATATTAGTCTATGTATAGTGTTGGAGTATTCTTGTAAATACCCGTAGTTGTATTCTTTCTTCTTTGATGTATGAAGCAAACTATGTGAGTAGAGATATACTCTCTATACATTTTCTCCCAAACTCCTCTTCTTTTCTCTTCTTTTTCTTCTTCCTCCTAACTACTCCATGCACCTAATTCACTTTTTCCACTTGGTATCATAGGCCAGAGGTCCATCTTCACTTCCAGTGCTTACTGATTTGTAGGGAGTTGCTGACATCGTCAGCTTCCATACGAATGACAACAGCAGGGGTCAATGGCATGTAAATCTTCCCATCCAGGTTGTTTTGATTTTTAGAGAATTATGGTTGAAAGTTTCGTGTGATTTGGAGCTGTTTCGAAGAAGTTACGAATTTTTTAAGGTATTTTTCGTCATACCGTGTTTCTTTTAGACGAGATAAGGTTTGTATTAATGATGGTTTTTTGTCATCCGTCGTTGGTACTAGTTATATTTCTCTTACATCCTCTTTAACTTGTCATCTGTGTTCCATGTTCCTAACTTTTTGTTAAATTTTGTTTAGTCATAATACAAAAACCTTGAATTGTAGTGTTACTTTCTTTCCCACTTATTGTGTTTTTTTAAGACTTAATAATAGGGAAGACCATTGGTAAAAGCCATGAGGATCAGGGGTTGTACCTTTTGGATGGTTGTTCATCTGTTGTCTTTATTGCTCATAAGACACCACCTCCATCACCAATCGTTCAACCCCCTCCCTGATCTGTTTTGTCTCAGCGTGCTCGGTTTTTTCAGTGGCATTATCGTTTTGGTCATGTCTCATTTTTTGTGTTGCAAAAACTATTTCCTGAGCTATGTCATTCCATTTCAAATTTCCATTGTGAAATTTGTGAGTTTGCCAAGTATTGTCGTTCTTCCTACCCTCCTAGTATGAGTAGTAGTAGTACTCCATTTTCTCTTGTTCATTCTGATGTTTGGGGCCCTGCCCCAATTACCTCTTTATTTGGATTCCATTATTTTTCGACATTTGTTGATGATTACTTTAGGGCCACTTGGATTTACTTGTTAAAGTCCAAGAGTGAGGTTTTTTTTGGCCTTTCAGTTACTTCATAAATTAGCCAAAACTTAGTTTTACATTGAGCTGAAAGCTATTCGTTCGGATAATGGTGGTGAATATATGTCTACTTTTTTTTCATCTTACCTTTCTCAGCATGGTATCTTTCATTAAACCACTTGTCCTGGTACTCCTGAACAAAATGGAGTTGCTGAGACATCTTCTTGAGATTACTCTCGTACCTTATTCTTTTACATGCCTATTCCACAAGTTTTTTGGGCTCTTCAAATTACTGCCTATTTGATGAATCGTATGCCTTCATGCATTTTGGGATTCAAACTTCCCCTTGAGCTTCTCTCATATTCCTTTTTTTGGGTCCCCCCTCCCAGAGTGTTTGGTTGCATTTGTTATGTTCATGTTCCTAAGTCTGACGGCTCCAAGTTGGACCCCAAAGCTTTTAAATGTATATTCCTTGGGTATGTCCCAAATTAGAAGGGCTACAAGTATTATCACCCTTCTATTCGAAGGGGCGTATTTTTTTTTATTGATATTACTTGTCACGAAACTTTCTCTTGTTTTTTTTTCCCTTAGCTAGCCTCATTTTCATGGGGAGCGTAGACATGAAGGAGAAGATGAGTCTGCTATTCCTCTCCCTGTTCCTTCGTATTCCTTTGATGGTGATGGACATAGTAACTAGGGGGATATAAAACGAGTTGTTGTCCATAAGGAACAAGAGCCTGTGGCAACCACCCGAAAGAAGGCTTGGGTGAAAGATTTCACTCATGTGTTTGTTCGGCGCAAGAAAAGAGCAGCCTCTATCTCTGATTCTCGTGTGCCTCCCCAACTGGTCATCTCGTCTCTAGGTATTGCTCCCACTACTCTTCATGATAATTCTCACATTTTTATTGCTGTTTGGATAGGTGTTCGCTCTTGTGTTTAGCATTCTATTGCTAACCAAGTCTACTGTGATTCATTTTCTCATGAGTTTAGGGCATTCTCTACTAGCTTGCCCTCTATTTCTATTCTATGCAGTGTATCTCAAACTCTTTCTCAAATCTCAACCTTATTGGATAAGAGCAATGGTAGAGGAAATGCAGCCTTAAAGAAGAATAAAACATAGGATGTTTTAGATCTTCCATGTGTGAAGGAGCTTGTAGGTTGTAGATAAGTGTTTTTTGTGAAATTGCAACTTAATGGCATAATGGAACAGTACAAGGCTAGATTGATGGGTAAGGGCTATACACATGCATGTGGAGTCAATTATTAGGAGACTTTTGTCTCTGTAGCAAAGATGAACTCCATTCATATTTTGATCTCAGTTGCTGGCAATCAATGATGGTTGTTATTACAATTTACAATTTGATATTAAGAATGCCTTTTTTTTTTTGGAAAAAGATAAGGTAATATCATTAAGAACAAGGAAAAAGAGCATACAAGCAGCTCGTGAAATGTTAGAAATCACCAAAAAAACAAGAAAAGGAGAACAAAACCAAAAGCTACAGGATTATCGAGTTCCAATCAAATAACTAGGTACGAAACGAAGGTCACTCCCTCTTCGTAAACACCCGGTCATAAATCCCGGTCAGAATGGAAGTCTACATGATTTTGCCTCTTGGTTTTCAAATTCCTACCGGCAAAGGAAATGTGTGTCATCTCAAGAAAGCTCTCTGATTCGGACAACACTAAGAAGCTCTTGTATGTTCCTTCACACAAGAGTGCAAGGTTCAAGAGTGGTGCAAACTGTGGGTATTTGTTAGGTATTTAGGGGCTGGGGTACACTTGTAATAAGGCTATTAATGCCATGGGTATTTAGAGATTTTTATTTTATAATAGTATTTCTTTAATAAGGCATTATTTCTAAGGGTAATTTTGTAATTTTAGTAGGTCTTGAAGTTAAAGTGGGGCCCTCTTGGAGTGCTAGTTGACAACACTTAGAAGTGTTGATGGTGGATGGGGTTCTGTGTGCTAATGAATGCATTGATGCTAGAATTCGGGAAGGAAAGCCGGGGGTTTTATGCAAATTGGACCTAGAGAAAGCTTACGATCATGTGAACTGGGAGTTTCTCATGTATGTGATGAGAAAATGCGGCTTTGGCATGAAGTGGAGGACTTGGATTTGGAGATGTGTGAGTTTGGCTTCGTTCTCGGTGCTATTAAATTAGGTGCCGAAAGGGAATTTTGGTTGTAGCAGGGGATTCGCCAAGGGGATCCATTATCTCTGCTCTTATTCTTATTGATAGCAGAGGTGCTAGGAGGTCTTTTGGGTAGAGCGGCGAAAGTAGGCATGTATGAGGGTTTTGCTATTGGTCAGGGAAATGGGGAGGTGGTAGTATCCCATTTGCAATTTGCGGATGACACTATCATCTTTTGCGACAACTCGCAATGCTAGATGAGGATGTTGAGATGTGTGTTGAGATGTTTTGAGGCGGTTTCTGGTCTCCAGCTTAATTTGGCCAAAAATATGTTGATAGCCATTGGGGAGGTTCCAAATTTAGACCAGTTGCCGGCAGACTTGGAGTGTAGGCAAAGAAAGCTTCCATCTACTTATCTTGGCCTCCCTCTGGGGGTGACGTATAAATAAAGCGAGGTGTGGAATCCGTTGATTGATAGGATGAAGAAACGGCTAAATGGGTGGAAGGCGAGGTGTTTGTCAAAAGGGGGAAGACTCACACTGATAAAGGCGTTGTTGGCTAGTATTCTTATTCATTACTTGTCTCTCATTGTGTTACCTTCCACAGTGGGCTTTGCTCTTGAGAAAATTCAAAGAGATTTCTTACGGAGGAAGGGGGAGGATGGGAAGGTTATTCATTTGGTTTCCTGGGAGAAGGTGTGTGCTCCAAAAGAAGGCGGAGGTGCAGGAATTAGATGCTAGAAATCCATGAATAAGGCTCTATTATGTAAGTGGTTATGGAGATTTGGGAGTGATTCGGGGTGTTTGTGGAGGCAAGTGGTGGCAACAAAGTTCGGAGAGGTGGATGGGTGGAATATGTCCGTCTCAGGGGGTTCTTTAAGTCGTAGTCCCTGGAGGGGAATTATGAAATTCATATCCTTATTCAGAGAAGGGGTGGCTTTTGAGGTAGGGGAAGGGAGGAGGGTCAAATTTTTGGGAGGATACTTGGTGTGGGGAACAGACTCTAAAACAGGATTTTCCGGACTTGGTTGACTTGGTGGTGGATCCTATGGCGATGGTGGCAGAAGTCATGTTAGTTCAGAATGGGGAAATTGTGTGGAATCCAGTTTTTAGATAGAATCTATTTGATTAGGAAATTCCACAGGTAATTGAGTTACTAGCCCGTCTGCAAGCTACTCATATTACTCTTGGTCAGGAAGATAGGCGGGTGTGGAAGCCGGGTAAAGGAAATGAGTTCTCTGTTAAGTCATGTTATAGGCATGCTGTAGTTTAAGGGAGGATGTAGGGCCTTGGAAGGAGGTGTGGTATAATGGGATTCCTCCGAAGGTTCAATTTTTCATGTGGACAGCAGTTCTAGAGAAAATATCTACAATCAATGTGTTGTGGAGGAAAGGTTTATATTTACCTAGTATTTGCCTATTGTGTTATCATGCGACGGAATCGACTTGGCATCTTCTTATTCATTGCCCCTACTCTTGGGAAATTTGGTAAGGTATTTCGCAGGAATTTGGGAGTACATGCATTGTTCCTTTGGATCTTAAATGTTTGCTGTTAGGTTGGAAAAATGGGGCTTTAAATGCCTTTGGTAGGCGAGTATGGTGATTGGCTCTGGCGGCTGTGTGTTGGGCAATTTGGTTAGAAAGGAACAATAGAGTTTTCAAAGGGCAAACAGAGCCAGCATGGAAGGTTTATAGAAGAGCTAAGGAGTATATATTGTTTTGGGCTAGAAGGTGCAAAGGGTATGATGGCTTGGCTCAGGGAGACCTTCTTCGGAAATGGGAGATAAGTATAGGGCTGTGATGTGGTGTTGAGTGAGTTGGGTTTCGTGTGGCTCTGCTCTTCTTGTTTTCCATGGAGATTCCTTATCCCCTTTGTATATCCTTTTGTTTTCTGTTTCTTTAATAAATTATTTTTCCAATAAAAAAAAAAAAAAACTTAGGGTGTTAGGAGATACACAAATTAATATACTTCAACATCCCCCATAAGGAGGAACAGTGTTCTCCCCCAAGAACACACTTGGGGAGCTAAGCATGAGCCAACACAACGTGTACACACACGCACAACACTACATCTCAGAAAATATTGTCACTAAGATTCGAACTTGCGACCAAACTTGCTTTGATACTATGTTGACAGTAAACTAACCAACTCTCTAAAAACCTTGAAGTGTTAGAAGATACACAAATTAATATACTTCAACAAGAATGTCTTAGTTTTTAGGTAGGAAGCATGGACACTCCAAAATCCTTATCGTGTCCATGTCTGACGTGTATCGACACTCCAAGGATATCTCTGCATGTGTGTATACGTCATGTTGGAGAACAATTTTTTTTTTTTTTTTGACACATTTGGGACACGACATTCTAGGGAGTTTGGTACAATAGCTTGAAGAATGAAGTTAATTGAAGAAATACCCCAAAAGGGTATTATAATAAATACAAATAAATTCGGCTATCAGTGAGCCGAGCTTTGCCTAGCTCAGCTCGGGCTCGTCACAAAAGAGTAGGCTCAGACTCGTGATGAGCCTGAGTTGCCGAGCTCAGGCTCGGCTCAAGCTCGTAGAGGTGAACTCCATAACAGCTCGGGTTGTCTCATCAAAAACAAATATCTAAAAACGTCAACAACCACATAAGGAAAGGGGCGAAAGCATTAATTGAGCCATAAACTCCAAGGAAGAATATGATTTCACAGTTGATAGGATTTGAAGCTTTATAGCTGACGGATACACTGCATAGGTACAAAAAGACGAATGATCCAAGGAGTTCCAGCCTAAGATGTCGAACATCACTTGTCCGTACTTTAATGGCGTCTTTGTTTATGCAGGAGTGAGATTCATGGATTAGACACAACGTTCAAGCACATCGATATACAACAAATTCTTGTACTAGGGATCATGGTTCAAAAAGGCGGAATCGGAGTCGGAGCCGGCCATGGCCGATCCCGATCCGATTTTGAGTCGGATCGGCCGATCCAACTTGGAATCGGCCGATCCATTTCAAAAATGGAAAAAAAAAAATCCTAAATTTTTTTAAAAAAATCCTAAAAGACATGAGAAAACTATTAGAAAAAAAAAAAGAGAAAAAGTAGGTCTTTTTGGCATGTTCTTTGAGTATTTAATGTACCAAAAAACGCATACGAAATATGAAACAAATAACTAATAAATAACAAAAAAAGTAGCATGCTAACTTAGTAAATGCTACAAAATAACAACAATGCACACCAATATTAGTTTTTGATCTAAATTCTAAACTTCTAATAAGTACTAACAAATAACAATCTAACATAATTCATACTCCATAGTCTATAG
>JAOXJP010232203.1:0-24521 GCA_025762735.1 Platanus orientalis | reverse complement strand
ACACTTGTATACTTGCAAGTAAAGCTACCATGGATTTTTGGTTCATTAAGTTGGATCATTAGTCTAGGTGTAACACTAACCCCTTGGCCTCTCTCTCGAGTTGGCCCCTCTAGCCTCTTCCTATGGGCTGATCCCATGGCCTCTCCCAAAAAACATGTCGTTACCTTTGGAGCTACAACTAACGTGACATTTCCTATTCAAGCCTAAAAACCCCTAAACATTCTATTTCTAAACCTAACTTGGTGTACCCTCTTTTACACTTTAAACCTCTCTCTATTCATTAGCAACAACAACAAAACCATGTAATATAGTTAAAGCTTTTAAGAAATAAAATAATAGTTTTATTTTATAATTTTAGGGAAACCCTGATTTATTCTTTGCATACATTCAAATCCTATGTCAAACAAACCCTATCAAATGTGGGGATGCATACAAATCATTACATTTACCTATATAGGCATGAAAGTAGGTTTAAAACCATAATAAAATGTATCATTTTTACTTTTAACTAAGATACAGACAATTTAAACCTTATAGAGTAAAAATAATATCTATAAATGAAAAACCCTAATCATAAACATAAAGAATAGAGGATCACTTACAGTTTAATGGAAGGATGCCTTCACAAAAGCTGTACAAGCCTCCAATCTCTTCAACCTCTTCATTTTTCCCCTTTGAGCGTATGGTTTTTTTCCTTTCTCTTTTTCTCTCCCTCTTTCACTGTTCGTTCTATTGAGGCAAAACCCTCTTTGGGTGTTTTAATTTTATTTGGTTTCTTTTTATTTTTTTCAAAAATACCCCTCACTGTTTTGGGGTATTACAAAATACATCAAGCACTAGCCGCTATGTCAATCACTGATTCGTACGATCTAGAATGGATCCCTGATACTAGTGCCACCTCTCATATGACAAATAATGTAGGCATGCTCCGCTTTATATCTCCTTATTCTGGGTCAGATAAAATTCTTATTGGAAACAATATAGCTCTGCCTATAAGTCATATTGGTAGTACTAATCTAGCCACTTCACATAGAAATTTGAAATTAGAGAATGTCCTGGTAGTACCAAACATTACTAAAAATTTGCTATCAGTTAGTCAATTGAGTGATGACCATTCATGTTTATTTGAATTCAATTCTGATGGATTTGTGATCAAGGATCAACAGTCGGGTAGAATTCTCGCGAGGGGACCTAGAGATGGTGGACTATACACCTTAAGAAGGGATACAACAAAGAAGACATTCTTTTTGTTAAGGCATATGAAAACTTCAGAAGATGTTTGACATAAACGTTTAGGTCATCCCCAACAGAAAGTGGTTTCCTTTCTAAACTCTAAGAATTTTATTTCTGTTACTTAATGGAATAAGAGTGGTTCAATTTGTTCTAATTGTCAGCTTGGAAAGAGTAGTAAACTTACCTTTGTTACTACACCTGCTTGTTCAAACACACTATTTAATAAAATTCACTGTGATCTCTGGGATCTTGCATCTATTGCCTTAGCTCAAGGCTTCCGCTATTATGTTTCATTTGTGGATGACCATTCACGATACACTTGGATGTTTCCTCTAAAATATAAATTTGATTTCGTTGAGTGTTTCCTTAATTTCAAGAAGATTGAAAATCATTTTGATACCAAAATAAAAAAATTTCAATGTAATGATGGTGGAGAATTTGAGAAAATTGAAATTCTTCAGTTACTTATTGATAATGGTATTGTGAGGCAACTTTCGTGTCCTAAGACACCCGAGCAGAATGGTGTCATGGAATGAAAACATAGAAATATTGTTGAATTAGGGCTATCAATGCTCTTTCATAGTGGTCTTCACAAGAAATATTGGGTAGAGGTGTTTCATATAGTTGTCTTTCTTATCAACCATCTGCCATCTCGGAAACTAAACATGGATTCATCTTTTAAGATTTTATTCGAAAAGTACCTAGATTATACATCTCTTTGTGTGTTTAGCTGCTGCCATTGCTAATCCATGTTTGAGAGAAAACGAGAAAAATAAAATTTCTCCCAAATCTCTTCCATGTGTCTTCATCAAGTATAATATTCTCCACAACGGGTACAAATGTCTCTTTCCTGAGACTGGAAGGGTTTACATTTCAACGCATGTAATATTTGATAAAAATTCTTTTCCATTCTCTAATATCTCTACCATCTCTAGTGGTGATTCTTTACAGGGGAGAATGTTGTTACTTCTACCTTATCTGAATGGGTGACTGAACTACATGATGAGAGCCGCCCTACATCTGGCATTGTACCTCCTACTAATATCCCATCACTGTTATGGGATGACGACATTGATTAAGGATATATTTACAGTTCTATTAACAACACTCCATCACTTGCCACCTCTACTTCAGATACACCAGTCAATGCCTCCACTTCATCACCTGCACCAACTCACGCTTCTCATAGTCCATCTTCTTTTATAAAGGCTGTCACAGACACAACCCCATCACCACTTGCTACTTTTAGTCCATGTGATAAAGAATGCATTGACTATGAATCCTTAACGGATTCTGTACCACAAAAATATGCTCATTCTCCTGATCATTGTGAGACTCGACATCAACAACATAAACTCGTCTTTCAAGTGAAGGATCTTGGTCGTTATTTGGGAGTTAACACTCATTCCATGAAAACTTGAGAAAAATCTCGTGCATGTTTTCTTCATTCATCCTCAATTCCAATTGAGCCTACTACTATCCAGTTTGCTGTTCACCATCCAGGATGACTCGTTGCCATGTGCGAGGAGATCCAAGCCTTGCATGCTAACTCAACATGGGAATTGGTATCACGCCTACCCAACATGAATGTCATAGGTTGTCATTGGGTTTTCAAAACTAAGCTAAAATCTGATGGTACTTTGGAGAGACTCAAGGCCCACCTTGTTGTTAAGGGCTTTGATTAGGTATCTGGTGTAGACTTTGGAGAAACCTTTAGCCCAGTTGTTAAACCACAAACTATTTGGGTTGTTCTCACCATTGCCATAACTAAGAAATGGACCATTAAGCAATTAGATGTGAAGAATGCCTTTCTTCATGGCTTCCTCCAAGAACCCATGTTTATGAAATAACCACCTAGTTTCATTGACTCCATTACACCTCATTATAAATGCAAACTTCGGCATGCACTTTATGGTCTCAAACAAGCTCCCCGTGTTGGTTCGATCATTTTAGTCAATATCTACTCCAAATTGGTTTCCATTGCAACACCCATGATCCTTCATTGTTCACTCTCAATCATCCAAAATGTGTGATTCTACTACTTCTTTATGTTGATGATACCATCTTTACAAGTAACAACTACTCTCTGATGGATGCCTTATTCACTACATTGGGACGAAATTTGCTAAAAAAGATTTAGGGAGTCTGCACTTCTTTTTAGGAATTGAAGTTCAATTTACATCTACTGGTTTACTCCTTTCTCAAGGGAAGTTTACTCGAGAAATTCAGATTAGAGCTGAAATGCTTAGTTGTAAACCAATCTCCACTTCTCTTGCCACTAAGCTTGATTGTGCTCAACAGTCTACCTCTTTTCCAGACCCCAAGCTTTATTGTAGTGTGGTGGGTGCTCTCCAGCATCTAACTACTACTTGATCAAATTTATCATATGTTGTGAATCTCGTCAGTCAGTATATTCATAAGCCTACACTAGTGCACATGTAGCTTGTGAAACATATATTGTGGTACTTTGGACCATGGGATTTATATTCATCGTCATAATTCTTTTGAGTTATATGCCTTCTCTGATGTGGACTGGACATGTTGTCCAATTACTCGATGTTCTACTACAGGATTCTATGTATTTCTTGGTTCTATTCTTGTTTCATGGAATGCTAAGAAACAACATATTGTGGCCCAGTCTAGTGTCGAGGCTGAATATTGGTCTATGACTACTGTTGCTACTGTAGAACTTACATGGTTATCCTTCTTGCTTCAGGACTTCGACATTCCACTCCTCCAGCCTCCTACCATATTTTGTGATAATGTTAGTATATTGTACATATTGATTAATCCTGTATTTCATGCTCACACGAAACATATTGACCTTGACTATCATTTTGTTCATGAAAAAGTGGCCCTTGACTCCCTTACTACCCGTTTTGTTCGCTCTTGACATCAACTTGCCAATATCCTGACGAAGCCACTTCCATGTGCTATATTCTATGATCTTTGCTTCAAGCTGGGTGTTCATCCTTATCGCCTCAGCTTGCAGGGGAGTAAGGAGCATGACAACAAATTAAGTTTCCAAAATAGGGCATGAGGACAACCCATCCAAAACAGTGTGTGTGGAGGATGATAAAGAGCATGACAATATAGTTGCCAAAATAGGGTATCCAGACAACCCATCCAAAACAATGTGTGTGGAGGATGACCCTAACAAGCATGACAACATAGTTGCCAAAACAGGGTATGTGGACAACCCAACCAAAACAGTGAGTGGAAGATGATCCGACTTACCATACTTGTTGAAGATCTTGACAGGATGACACACAAACTTACCATACTCATTGAAGATCTTGACAAGATGACACACACCTATATATATCTACTTACCATACTCATTGCAGATCTTGACAGGATGTCACACATACTTTTCATACTCGTTGAAGATCTTGACAGGATGATACACACCTGTATATATCTATGATACTTTGAAGATATTTGATATTCCCTGTTTAGGAAACACTCCACTATACAACTCTGTAAAAATAGTTGTAACAATTTTGAATTGTCTATAAAAATCAACATACAGTACCTCATCTCCTTATGGTTGTGAGAGAGAACCAATCTATGGTCTAGAATTCTTTATGTATTCCGGAAAATAGCACTCATAAACATCCAAGTGCGTCATCTTCTTAAGCCACACAATATTGGCAAACAATTTCTCTAGATAATGAGACGTTCAGAGATCACATGTCAACTTGTGGTGTGGGAACACAAAGGAACTTACTGTTTTGGGTGTAGCAGATCCTCCTTGTTAGAAATGTGTGTGTGTGTGTGAGAGAGAGAGAGATAGAGAGATGAGAAAAGACACTGGTTAAGAGAGAAAAGAGAGAAACAAACTCTAGTTTGTTGGTAGTTAGGAGAACTCACAACTCCCCATGTACAAGCTCTAATACCATGAAAACCTTTTAGGGTTTGAATGACTTCACCAAATCTAGGTGAATCATGTTTATTTTCATTTCAATTAATATATAAAATATCAATACAACAATACTTGGTAAGATTTGCTGAGAATCCGACAACAATGTATGGTAAGATAAAATATTTATTCAAGGTAAGTACAATAGTCATCCTACATCATTCTCTATGTAGATTTGAATCTTCAATCTCTTGTGTCTTTTCCTTTGAATCTGCATTCTTTTGTGCCTCTACTATAGGATTTGAATCTTCCTTCTCTTGTGTCTTTCCCTTTGAATTTGCATTCTCTTGTGCCTCTCCTATAGGATTTGAATCTTCCTTCTCTTGTGTCTTTCCCTTTGAATCTGCATTCTCTTGTGCCTCTAATATAGGATTTGAATCTTCAATCTCTTGTGTCTTTCCCTTTGAATCTGCATTCTCTCGTGTCTCTTCTCTAGGATTTGAATCTTCATTCTCTTGTGTTTTTCCCTTTGAATCTGCATTCTCTTGTGCCTCTCCTATAGGATTTGAATCTTCATTCTCTTGTGTCTTTTCTTCTACACAGAAAAACCATAAAAACCAATAGAGAATAGAACAAATAAGAAGATTGGAGAGTAGAGTTCAACTTATAACAAACACGGAAATGGAGAGCTAGCAACAATGTAAGTGCAACTCCAAGCTCTTATTTACCCATTCCTATCCATGTGTCGAGGATCAAACTAACTGCAGAAAGTAAAGATATAAGAAATAAAAAAAAGTAAGGCCTCATAACAAAATGACCAAACTAGCTTCGACCAGGCGGGATTTGGTAGGACAACTCAATGTTAGCCTAAAATAAGAATGACATTAGGGCTTGACATATAGCACCGAAAAAGTGATATACACTTTTTGGGGGATGCTTTGCGGTTTTTGGCACTGATGTGTCACCCCTAATGTCATTCTTACTTTAGGTTAACTTTTAGTTGTCCTACCAAATCCATAGGGAGCTTCAATACATACAAAATTACATATATTGCTTCACTGCATTACTCAAAATAAAGAAAATTAATAAAATTATTTTTTAGGAAATATACTTTAATTTTAACTACCTCAAACTCTCTCTCTCTCTCTCTCACACACACACACACACACACACACACGCACACGAGGGAAAAGCCCCTCCCCAATAATACAAGAACTCACCGTTTTCGGAAGAGCCTAAAGGGTTGATCAGGTAACGAATTGAGGAACGAGTCACCCCATCAAGAAATGAGGTTCCGATGACAGGGCGTTTAAAAATCTCAATATATTTCAGTTCTGTGAAAATTTTCTTCATTTCCTCCCATTCCATACTGAAATTCATTAACGAACGTAAACGCAGTCTCTCCACTTCACATTTTTGGAGGCCACTTAGGTTTTTCAGTCTCCCTCCTCTGAAGTAGAGCTTCTTCAAATTATTTGGTTTAGCCAGCAGTCCTGAGACATCCACGTTAGGGAAGCATCGGAGGTCCAGCTTTGTAAGTTTGGAAGGAAGTGAAAGAGATATATTTGTAACATTTGTCATTTCATATTTTCTCACCCATGTTATTGTAAGAGTTTGAAGGCCTTCAATAATTTTTAGAACCTCCATTTCCCCAGCTGTAGTCTTCTTCCCATCCACGCTAAAGCTGATGCCAAGTTTCCGGAGACTGTGAAGTTTTGTTAACTCACTGAGCTTACAGGCATTATGGCGTTCTGAATTACTAATCACGAAACCATTTAGGAATTCTAGCTCCGAGAGGGATCCAAGCCCTTTAGGTATGTACTCCAGAAAATAGCACTCGTAAACATCCAAATGCGTCAACTTCTTAAGCGACGCAATCCCGGCCGGCAATTTCTCTAGATTATGACACGCACGGAGATCCAACACTCTCAATTCACTCAGTTCTTTGATCGAGTCTGGAAGCATTGAAATCCTTGAAATTCCTCGTAGCCCCAGATACCTGAGGCTTTTGAAAAGCCCCAAGTGATCTAAGAAGGTGGGATTGAATAATTCAATATGATGGTTCAGTGGTTTGATCCATCGTCCCAACTGCAGGACCACCACATTTTTCAGCATCTTGAATTCTTCTTCGTCACATTCTATGACGTGCACGTCTATGTTGAACAGTGACCGCAATTCGCTTACGTCTGATTTGAGATCAACCTTTTCTGTTCGTCTTCCCCCGGTCGTCGCTACACAGGCACGTCGCAGGCATTCAGAAGGACCAGCCCTCGGCTTCCCGTTTGAATCAAAGTCGAAGAACATGGTATCTTTTGCCATGCGAATTGCCATCCATCGAATCCACGGGTGCAATTTGCAGCTATGAGGGGAAGTGCTGTGACGATCATAGATGGGTTCGATAAGCCCACTCTCACAAAGCTTCTTGAAGCATTCCTCTTCAATCTGCTCGTCTGCTTTGCCACCTGCAAAGTCTTCCCCGATCCACCAGTAAATTAACGATCTCTTCCTGATGATCGTACCCTCGGGGAATATGGACAGACAAAGAAAGCGGAGCTTCAAATCAGGCTCCAGATAATCATAGGTAGACCAAGCATCGGCCATTGCTGAGCTAGCCATTATCTCATCCTCCGACTCCAGCCCTCTCCAGATTGTGGACGGTCCGGAATTTTCGTCGAAAGTTGGCGGAGATATCTTTTGCAACTGGAGAAAAGGTTGGGATTGGATCTTGATTTCGCCAATCTTGCGAGCAATGACTTGAAGCTTCTTTTTAATCGAATCGTACTGGGGCTTTGTTGGAACTACCCGAGGCGGGGGTAATGGAGAGCGTATTTTGAATCTCTATGAAGTCTCGATCGAGGACGTCGATCACGTTCCTCATAGATTTTTCCCATTCGTCGACTGAGCCGAGTGATCTCCTTATTCCATTGAGAACGTTGTCAATCCTATTCACCTCATCTCTCAGATCAGTGTGGTCATTGGCGATAGCATTAGCCACTGACGACCATCGCTCGAATACAAGGAAGGAGTCTTCTTTCGGCAGCAGCAGTCCAAGAAAAGGTTGATAGTGCATCTTGATTTTGCCAATCTCCTGATCAATATCGTGGAGCTTATTGGTTATCGAAATGTCGTCGGAACTGACCGCGTTGCGCACCTTTTTATCGAGTTCCATGACGCTGTCCATCACAGCCTTTTCCGGTTCGTCGACCCAGAGGAGTGATTTCTGGATCTCTTTGACAACGTTGTCAATCTTGTTAGTCTTTTTTTCCATGTCAGTGGAGTAGTCATTCCTCTTGGCGATGGCTTTGGCCGCTGACCATTGATCAAAGAAACGGGGGAAGTCTTGCCCCTGTAGCCGCAGAAAAGGACGATAATACTTGTTGATTTTGTCAATCTCCCGATCAATATCGTCGAGCTTAATGGTTATTGATTTGTGGAAGAACTCGTTGGAACTGTCGTCGGCGGCATTACTGGAGCGGATCTTTCCATCGAGAACCTTGAACAAGTTCATCGCACCTTTCTCCCATTTGTTGACACAGCTGAGCAAACTATTTATGTCTGTGAGATCGTCATTAATCTTGTTAAACTGTTCATTCAAATCAGCGGAGTCGTCTTTGCCTTGTGTGATGGCATTGGCCATTGATGGCCATCGTTCGAGGAGAGATGAGATGACTTTCTCTTTGTTTTCTTCGCTCGACATCTTACTCCAAGAAGAACTCTGATCATGGATAAGAAGATCCCACTGCCACTATGTGATATGGCTTAGATCACCGCTTGAAATCTTTTTTCGCAGATTTTCACAAGCAAAACACACGCAAGGTATTCATTCCAAAGGAACGTAGGTAGCCATCACACGATCTCCAATCAAACAAACCCCCCCAAAAAAAAAATATAAAAAAAGTTTATTAGCCTCCTTGGTTGCTCTACAACACTTTTGGCAGGCTTTCACAAGTGTCTGTACAAGATCCAAAAAGAATTTTATCTATCCAATCAAACAATGCCTGACATCTGATTGGTAATTAACCAGAGTTAATGATATACAAATGTTTGGTAGTTGAACAAGTCAGGAGATTATCAGTCAGAACATCAGATAGTTAGGATCATTCAGAATCACAAAAGCTCTTTGGGATCCAGGACCCCTTGGAAACATCCACCATCAAAACGCTTCCGGTTTATTCCAAGGGCCCATCTAATTAGGAAAGGCACACACCCCAAAAATTAAAAAACACCATCAAAACGCGGCAATTTTGTAGCATAAGCTTAAACAGTGGCTTCTTACTGAATATGTGTTTTTTTTTTTTCTTTTGCTTTTTCTTTTTGTGGAAGATGTAGTAATTACTTTTCCAAAGCCTTACCGAATTTAATTTTTCTTTGTCTGTGTAGAACAAGATAGAATTTACTTTTCCTAAGCCTTACTGAACTTCCCCTCTTGCTTTTGTCTAGAAGAAGGTAGTAATTACTTTTGGAATAATGACTTACCAATATATGGCTTATTCTTTTGATTTTTAATGGAAGAAGGTAGTATTACTTTTCCAAATCATACATGTAGTTATTCCTTTCTTCTTCTTCTTCTTCTCTTTTTGTTGTGTGTGTGTGTGTGTGTGTGTGTGTGTGTGTGTGTGAGAGAGAGAAAGAAGGTAGCATTTAACTTTGCAAGCGTGGATGTAGTTTTTCTTTTTGCGCTTTTATGAAATAAGTAGTAATTTATTTACAAAATTTTAAACATTTGGGAGCATCACTCCCACAATTGCATGACTATCACATTACCGAAATAATTAAGATCACTGGACACTTAATAATTAAAAGAACGAAATGTATAGTTTTTTTTTAATACAAAATTCTAATTTCTCCACCTTACAGGGCCAGGTTTTCGCGTTGGATTTCCTTTTACGGCTGGCCTTGGCTGGACCATGTTTTACAAAAGTCCGTACTGGCATATCATTTCATTCTGTACCTCTTTTTTTTCTTTTTCTTTTAATATTCCGTTGTACCAAAAGACAAACAAGGAATATTTGCTTTTTTATTTTTTTGGATAAGACAGGAATTTTTGCCTTTGAGAAAAGAAAAAGGACCAACGATCCAAATAAGTTCCATCGGAAATAACTACATTATAAATGTTAGTGAGCCGATTACCTCTTGCTTCAGTAGTTGGCACCATCTCTCATGTTTGAGGTCCCAGGTTTAAACTTGTGTTTTGCAGCAAGAGTTCCCGTTTCTTGCACTTGAGCCATTGGTGAGCCCTTTACTCCATGTTGTGGCATGCGTCTCTCCCATCTAACCCATTAACCTACTAAGATTTAAAAATCCAACATACATTAAGAACCATATAATCTTATGTCTATAACCATGTAAGGAGTTTAGTGAGATAAGACGTCTTAGGTAGGATCATCTAAGCCTGAATATCGACATAGATGTTCTGTAGAGGTTTTGGTGTCCTGGACAGGTGACTTCGCATGGAATAAAATGGGCAGGGGTTAAATGAAATTTCAAATTCCCACCCATTTTATTTCAAATGAAGTCATCTGGTGCCCGGACACCATCCTTGACATCAAATTCTGGAAAGGAAATTTGATCCCTATATATTGATGGGAGCAGATGTTCTGTCCAGGATTTTGTATGTCGTACTGTGTCCTCTACCACAGGCTGATAGGTGATGGTTTTTTGAATCCAGTGTCTTTCTAAAAAAGGGAATAAATGCTCATTTAAACATTTATTTTATGGTTGTAACCCTATACACCACAGTTTTAGCAAAGCAGATTTCCTACAGCGACAAGGCGTGCAACTTGCACGACCCTCTTGCGTTAGGCACTAGGTGATATGTGCCAAAAAAGTGAAAAAACATCCAACAATGGTGCTATTCACTTTTTTCTGTTATGTTTTGCCCAGAGCTGGCGCAAGAGGGTCGCTTTATGTTTTTTCTTTATAGGAAATCCGCTTTGTATTTATATGAGTACCTATTTTTCATTTGAAACCGTTAACAGTTTTAACCCTAAGCTTTTGTTTGTAGGACACGGTAGGACATACGAAATCCTGGACAGAACAATTGTTTCCTATGTGTGTGTGGGTGGTGGATCTCTACTGCCGTTAAAGTACCTTTAAGCACTCATTCACCTTTCACGTACTCACTTAGGATCCTTAATGCAGCTTAAAGTATTGCATGGGCAAATACTTACCCACCTAAATTTTATGTTTTATACTGTGTCGCATCACATAGTGGGTGTTAATGGCCTTTAACGGTACTAGCAGAGGATCCTCTCTCGTGTGTTCATTTCTTTCTATCTTATTTTGTTTACCGAACAATTGTTGGTTGTTGATGTGTACAGTTAGAGGAATCATTGCATCATGGAGAAAGGAAAGATGGAGTTGTTTCCAACAAAGGTGAGGAGAGTATGGAACAAGTGGGAGTTGAGGATCTTGGTCCTTATCAGTCTCTCTCTTCAAATCTTCCTCATCCTCTTTGGAAGTAGAAGAAAGCGTACTTATCACAAACCGGTCAGTCTCCTTCTTTGGATAGGCTACTTGTCAGCCGATTGGGCGGCAACCTTGGCTATGGGCGTCCTCTCCAATAGCCAAAACGATGACTGTGACAATGGCCCTGACAATAAATATCATCCTCCTGACCCAAACAATAACCTTCAAGCGTTTTGGGCACCCTTTCTTCTTTTACACCTCGGCGGCCCTGACACCATCACAGCTTTCTCTTTAGAAGATAACGAGCTGTGGTTAAGGCATTTGTTTGGACTCCTCTTCCAGGTGGGAGTCTCGTTTTATATCTTCATTAAAACTTTGCCTAAAACCAAGCTTTGGCCTGTCACCGTTCTAATGTTTATTGCGGGAATCATCAAGTACGGGGAAAGGACGTGGGCTCTCATGCTTGCCAGTCGGGATAATTATAGGGAGAACATGCTTTCTGAACCAGACCCCGGACCCAACTATGCCAAATTCATGGAAGAATATTCTTCCAAGAAAAAAGCAGGGCTGAATGCAAAGATAGTTTGGGAGAAGGAACCCGACTCCCAGTTACCTTCTTCCCAAATTATCAATATCGAAGAGGATAAAATTGGATATTTGGAGCTCATTTCGGATGCTCATCATTTCTTCGAGATATTCAAGCGTCTTATTGTGGATCTCATCCTCACTTTCCATGATCGTAGTGAAAGTCAATCCTTTTTTATGAAGCGTTCTTGGGATAAAGCTTTCAAAGTAATTGAGATTGAGCTTGGGTTCGTTTACGATGTTCTTTACACCAAGGCAGCCGTGGTTCACACTCGTAAAGGTTGCATTGCCCGTTTCTTCAGTGTCTCATCCATCGTTTCCTCTTTCATAATCTTCTTCTTCACACACAAGAAACACTACTACTTGCCGGTGGACATAATTATAACTTATGTGCTTCTGGGAGGGGCAATTTCTCTTGAGATTTGGTCCCTCATTCGACTAGTCTTTTCAGACTGGACTATCGTTTGGATGAAAAAGAAGAACCTCAATTTCCCAGTGAATTTTCTATTCAAAGTTGTTTCTTATTTCCGACCGTTTGGCCAACCAAGGTGGTCTAATTCCATGGCACAGCAGAACCTAATTAAATTTTGCCTCAAAGACCAGCCGTCCATCTTCAAAGAAATCATGAAGTTGCTTCATATCAAGGAAATTATTGACAAGTTCTGGTACAGAACTTACACACCAGTCACTAATGACCTTAAAAGTACTATCTTTGAAGACCTTAAAGACAAGTTGGCGATTGCTACAGATTCCGCGTCTTACAAGCATTTAAGCACTTGTAGAGGGGAAATGGCACTTGAAAAAATGACCACTCGTGATGACGAAATAGATCGGAGTATCAAGGTGGAGTTTGATGACAGCATTCGGGAAGGAGGAACCAGAGAGTCCAAAAGATCTCGGTCTAGAGAAGCAAGAGCATCTAGATTGTCTCTTTAGATGTTTTCTCTCTCGATGGTCTCGTCCTTGTCTCTCTCGATGCTTCTCCTGTCTTCGAAAGAATCCAGAGAAGCAAGAGCATCCAGTAGATCAAAAGCTTCCAGATAGATCTAGAAGTTGTCTCTGTCGATGGTCTCGTCCTTTTCTATCTCGATGCTCCTGTTTTCCAAAGCATCCAGAGAAGAAAGAGAATCCAGATGGACAAGACACTACTAGAGACAAGGAAAAGAGTAGAAACATATCGAATTACATGTTATATCTTTTGGTGTCACGTCCTTCTATGTTGACGGCAGGAATCGGCCAAATCAGATATGGGGACACCTGTGCTGAGGCCAAAAAGTTTTTCCACCGAGTGGAGAAAGAAACTAATGAAAAACGAGCTTGTGATCAACTGATTGCAGTAAACACAGAGGTTTCACCCATAGAAGTGAAAGGGGATAGAAGCAAATCGGTGTTGTTTGATGCATCTAGGCTTGCAAAATCGTTGTTGAATCTGGAGAGAGAGAAAAGATGGAAGCTCATATGTAATGTGTGGTTGGAGATGTTGTACTACGCGGCAAGTCACTGCAGAGGAAATTACCACGCTCAACGACTTAGTGCAGGCGGAGAGCTTCTCACTGTCGTTTGGTTTCTATTGGCTCATCTTGGTATAGGAGAGCAATATCGGGTAGAATCAGGCCATGCTCGAGCTAAGTTGATCGTAGAGATGTAAGGTTGTTTTAGATGGTACTAGGTGATGGTTATTGGAAGTTCATGTTTATCATAGTTTATCTACTTTAATTTGTTCAATTCAATTACAGAAAGTTCGTGTTAATGATAGTTTATCTACTTTGTAAGACTCTTTATGTTATTGAGTTATATATGTTGGTCCAACAATTAAGTAGTTCAACGATAATTTTCATAAAATGATGAATCATAAAGAAAATAGCAATACCCGATGGAAAAATCACAATTCCTGTCACAAATAATTAAATGAAAAATAATTTACTAATTATTTTTTTTTGGTAGTCTACAAAAAGACATGCCATCTATTTTTCAATTTAATTTTGATTTTATTATTGAGAATCGGTACAATGTCAATACATAAGATATACTTGATATGTTTATTCAATCTTTCTACTCTTGTAATTGATCCTAAGCCAAATAAACACCTGCCGACAGCAACAAACTCAAGCAATATATTAATAATTATATGGTTAACAAAATTATAATAATTAAAATAACCTAAACTAAATTCTATTGCTAAAAAACCAAATTAATTTTCCAACTCTCAAATTCAACATATGCATTTGTCATATCTAATACTTGTAAGATAGGACTTCCTAATCTATGTCACAACAACATATTTATTGGAAACCAAGTCAAAAGAACATCACTGTTTGGTAGATAAAAAAAACTTTAATTACCAATATTAAACCCAATGTACCTCGATATGAAACTAAAATTAAAAGAAAAAAAATGTGTATTTAATTTTTAATTTATATCTTAGAAAGCATTTAGGGGAGGGAGACGTGGTTGAGAGAGAAAAAAAAGGAATAGAGGAGGCGTTAGAGAGTCCTAAAAGGAAGAATATTTTGACTAAGGTGCATTTAATTTTTAATTTATAGCTTAGAAAGTATTTATGAGAGGTAGATGCTAGTGAGAGGGAAAAAAATTAGGAGAATAAAGTTTTGAGCTTGTGCTATGCTTTGCACACAAAAAAAAAGAAAAAAAAAAACTAAAGAGTTATTTTAGGAGAGGATGAGTGGTTGTCAACGTTTGGAAAGAAATAATACTATGTGGGAGATGTAAGATTTTTTTAAAAGAATAAGAATAAAAAGAGAGAAAAAGAGGAGAAAAATTATAAGAGTGTCCATGTGACATTTTCTTTATGTGACAGTCGGTGGCTTTCATGTAAAAATTCTAAAATTATAAATTTACCCCTATCGCGAAGGTGAACTTCATGAAAAAAGCATAAAAGACCATCACGATGGCATGCAATTCGTGAAGGATACATGCTCTACAAAAGACAAGTGGCTTGTGATGGAGGAATAGTAAACTTCATATGAAATGATAGCATCGCAAGGAGTCCTCTTTGCAATGGATGAACAGTGCTTCGCGAAGGTAGGTGCATCGCAATGAATAGTTTTAGAATCATAAAAATCATTATTTTAGTGGTACAAATCCCGAAGAATCACGAAGGATGGTTATTTAAACTTCAAAAATACCTAAAAAGCTATAGGAAAGGGTCCCACTTGTACATGACTCTTCTGTCCATATAGATCTCAAAAAGTGTGCAAATACATTCTAAACCCACATATCAAGGGATAGGATGGAGATAAAATTAGATTCTTCACATCAAAAGAGTTTCATGAGCATCCAAAACTCTTTAATAACCAATTAAGGGCTCCATGTCATCGAGTCTCCTACATAGACATGAAATGTAAGCTGCAAATAAGGCAACAAACAAGTAGCAGGGTCATAGAGGGAAACGGGCCACAATCTTTATATAAACCGTACATTCCACTCGTTTCATAAGATTTTTATATATTTTTTTCATTGCTCTTCACGGTTTTGGTATACTCAAATGGTCGAAGTGCTCTCTCTCACTCTCAACTCTCACACGGTTTGATCATCCTCCTTACAAGGTTAGTTCTTCAAGTTCAATGCCAATCATATCCTCTTGCAAGCATGTCCATCACACCTTTGCAAAGCTCTATGGAGAGGATACAAGCTAACGGATTTGAAGTCGATGCTAAGACTAGGTAAGATTGAGAAAATTGTAAAGAGAAGAGAAGAGAAGAGAACAAAGAACTCATACATTCTTGTATCCAAACTATATTTTCAAATAAAGCTTCATATTTCTTTTATGCATTCTTATTTTACAAGTCTTGCAACAATTAGGAAATTAGAGGTTTACCATTAACAGTTGTAATTAATAAGTTTCTTTCAAGAGACTTGGAGTGATAGTTCCCCCACACATAAAATAATAAACCAACCCTCAAAAGGTTGGGTAAACCTTTGATTCTCGTCGATGGAGATCAAGGGCTTGATGATGTGTTTTGTTGGATTAAAGTGTTGGTGTGTTTGATCGCCGATGAATTGGCTTCTTTTCGAGGCTTCGCGCTTAATTCAAAAGGAGAGAACCACCATAAATCTTGCTCTCAGGATTGGATTTATGACGTCTTTATGAGATGCAAGGAAGCTTCTTCTCTCTGACCATGAATAGTGGTTGAAGGAGAGACTGAAAAGTGTGCCTTAAGTCTTTAAGTCTTTGGAGAGCTATGAAGATGCTTTGAAGCTTTTTTCTCTCCACAACCTTCTTGCTTAAAGTCTTTTGTAAATTTTTTTTTCTTTATGTGAAAGGAGTGCATTTATAGAATTAGGGTTAAAATGTTGTCACACCCTTGATTGGGTGTTGATTGGATGCTCTTACCCCTTTTAGTCTAAAGAGTGGTTGCACCTTCCTTGTTTGGAGAGAAGGGTAATTTATGAAATTATTTGTATTCCATGAGTGACATAACTTTCCTTCTTTACTCAAGAGAATCTAGATTTAATTTTATTCAAATCTCTCTCAAGTGGGTCCCATGCAACACTACAACAAATCTCTCTCAAGTATAGCCTTTAAAAGCGTTTAGAATTCACTGAGACAATTTGTCGAAAAGGACTCTTCAAATCTTCAAGCCCTGATCGACACCATTTTATCCTTTAGTGTTGGTCTTGTTCTTGTTCACTGGGTTGCTAAAATTAATCACTTGTGATAGATTAACTAATGGATGAAAGATAGATTTTGGGAGTAGTAGTAGACCAACCTTGAACTCAGGTGGAAACCCTAGATTTTGGGGTGAGTTTCAATGCTCCACTTTACTTTTTGGTTTCTAATTGATAGGTAGGCTAGGAAATCGTATTAATAGGAATATTATTCATTTTGCAGAAATTAGTTTTGAATTTAATTCTCTGCAACCCATGATTTTGTTTTTTTAAAGATTTCTACAAATTTTTTTTATAAGTTGATGATGATTCATATATTTTAGGAGTAAAATACAAGGCAGTGTTTTATGGAGTTTGTTTGAATGCTTGATGATTTGTTTTTAGAAAATAAATATGGTCCTTAGTGCTCATAGAGTTAGGAAAGATACTTTTTGGGACCCAATTGTTGTGCACTTTGTAGTAATTCCTTACTTTATCTAATAATCACATGTCATTGGCCTGCATTGGTTATATTTTCTCTTGCTATTCATCTATTGCTGACCTTTTTCTTACATTGCAATCTGAGTTTTGTAAAGGGGCAGAACCATGATGAGCTTCAGATAGATGTTGTAAAATCCTGGTTCATGTTGTATGAGCACTTCAAGGAAAGTTGATGGATGACATAAATTTCACTATTTTGGAATTGGTAACATATTGGTTGGGGTTCATCACCCTTTAATCCCACAAGAAGGTCAATGAATTTCGTGGATGATTGAGATCCCAACTAGACATTCTTATAGTTTGGGATATACACAGCCATTTGGCTGCCTAATGACAAAAAACACTCCATATTCTGTGTTTGTTGTTAACCATTCAGATTTGGTTCTTGTTTTCCCTTTTAGTTGTTTATTTATTTATCTTTACTTTTTTCTTCATTCAGACCTTTGCAGGGATATGCATATATTTTCTCATTGTCATTCATGTCAATATTCTGCTGCCGTTTGCTGAACCTATAGTTTAGAAAAACATGTTACATCAATTTTCTTATTCAGCATAGGCATTGTATGTTTAGAATCTGGGTAGCTTATTTTTGAAGCCGGCATGGTTCCATGCAGCAAATTCCTAGTGCTATAAGGACCTTGGAACCACCCCTATTTGCATCATTCATTCAAGGGTCTTTTATAACATAAAAGGGAACTTCTTGTCAAATTCTTGTTGCTGCATAAAAACTTAAGGAATTATTAATTCCTGCACATATATTTTTGCTCTTACTTCGGTCTATAATTCTTTACTCAGGCAGCTTGATCGCTTGGTGTTTGCATGTATGCTGCCCATGGATTGCATTTTTCCCTCCTTTACTCTTTGCTGTAGAATAAATCTCAGGTTGAAGGCCCACAACAAAAAAACCAGACCACCTAAGTCTTTGTAGGGATTGCTCGAAGGGACATCATTCCACTTGAGTTGCCACCATGGCATACCTAAATCAACACATCATAGCGGCTGCAAACATGGTCCACAACTGAGATCCATGGCTGAGAATGGTCAGAATTATTGATGTCAGTGTGTCTCCAGTTTGGGAGCTCACCCCAGGATTTATAGAAGTGTTTTAGGCAGTGAGTCCCTTTTGCCACATTATGGTGTAGGACTAAAATTGAGGACAACAGCCATTTAGTCCATCTATGAACATCTTTGCCATCTTAGTATCCCTTAGGTTGTTTTTATATGATGTGTATTCTTGGGAAACATCATGAAGGGTTTAATGCCATTTTATTCTATTTGATCACCTTTCTTTTATTCTTATATTTTAGTTATCATCATTTTGCTCTTGAGATGTATATTATTGGTTGTCATTTTTGGTTTAGTTGTATAATTTAATATTAGTTGTATATGAAAACCAATGATTTGCTCTTGAGATGTATATCATTGGTTGTCATCCCCATATATAGCTGTTATGCCGCCGAAATTTCGCTTGTATTGACATAGTGATCCATAACACTATTAGCCTATGGGGGTTTTGGAAGTAACCAAGATATAGAGTTTCGGAAAAAGACTATCAACTATTATCTTTCCTTCACAACTTCTCTACATCTTGAATTTAAATAGAAATAAACAATAGTGATCCATAACACTATTGGCCTATGGGGATGGTATTCTATTTGGTGATTGGAATGTGTGTAACGATAATCCTGATTTCTAGATATAAGTGGAATATTTAGGTCATGGAAGTGCTTCATTTAACATTTGATAAATAATCAAGTATATTGATACCAAAAAAAGAAGTTAAAAAAAGAAAAGAAACAATATTGGCACAAACACTTAGTGAGAAAAAGAACTCTATTATATGAAAATGTAAATGAATAGAGTACGGAATTTGACTAACTTGGGGTTGGGATGCTAAGAGCCTTTTGGCTGACATGGAGGAGGATGAAGAGCTGTCCATTGGAGACCAGATGATTGGCTGTCCATTTGAGCACGTGCTGACTGTTCTTGTCACTGCTAAGAGCGAGTCCCCACTGGCAAAATCTAGGTAGAACTTGTCAATGAAAAGAGCACTTTAACAAAATGAACAATCTCTACCCACAATAAATATCTATTAAGACATCCATTTGAATCCATCCAACTATTGAAGCCATTGAACATTACGATACACTTGTCCATACCCATTTGACCTCTACAGTCTCTCCTAATTTGCAATCACATCAAACTCCTCAAAATCCAAATCCCAACTATTTTACAAACCAAAGAAAGCCCAGATCATAAATTAAACAAAAAGAGAACAGATCCCCTATAAGCCAGGCTCATGGTATTCATTGATATCCAACTTCTTAGGTTACTTGTATTTTTGCTAAATCAATAGAAGGAAAAGTAAGGAAGAAATCATCAATCCAGATTTCCATTGCTTCTTAGTTTCACACTTTCTCTGACCTTGGACTAGGTATTGTACGCTTTTTGCTTCTTAGTTCCACTTATAAGAACAACCTAAACAACCAAAGTAACTAACTCGAGAAAGACCTCTAATTGAAATTATACTAATGTAATGTTCATCTTAAACAATGAACCAAGGTTTGAATTGGGTTCTATTTATAGAGTACAAACCAGTAGTGGTATGTGTAGATTGACAACATAGGTTTTTAAAGCCATTAATTGATGCTAGAGTACAAACAATGAATTTTCTTTTGATTATGGTTGTAACACCAAATTTTGAGCCGTTTTTATGAGTTGAAATTCATTGAACAAATTACCTAGCCTTTAGGGACTAGTTTATTATTTTTATAGGTGGGGACTAATACTCCAAGCCTGAGAGACTTGTTAATTACTACCGTTTAACACAACAAACCTCTAATTAATCTTAAGTTTTTCAACTTGTATTATAAAGAAAAAGTTGCATAAAATATGAAGAAGAAAAAGGGAGGAAGAAAAGATGATAATGCTTTTTATTTAATGAATATGAATACAAACTTCACTTCTCAAACATTGGCAAATTTACCTAGCCATAACCTAATTTTTCATTAAGCTTCCTATGGTATCTTCCTTGGAGAAATCGCAGAGGTGTAATGGACTTGCTTTCCTTTTTTGGAAGATAGGAGAACTTGTGGACTTTCAAAGGAATGGAGTAGAACTTGTCTGGGTTATGAGAGTGATGTTTTTCTTGAGAACTTGTACTTATGATGGATCTTCAAACTTTCTAAAAAAATTATTTCTCGTGCAGCTTTGGAGGTATTTATGGGTGCCATGAGTTAGAGAAGAGTCCTTGTTGGGGGAGAACTCTATCTTATTCATTGCTTCTTTATTGGAGTTGGATTTTGCAATCCTTATCCCAAAGATATAGGCGATTCTTCTATGCGAGGATACACCTTTCTGAGTCTCTTGGGTGGTTAGGGAACTCATTGGAGTCATGGCTATCCAAAATAACCACCTTGAAAGAAGATAACATCGAAATTTTAGTTTCTGGTTTTCGTGGTACGTGAACATGAACAGTGCATTCGAGCACAATTTTAGTGACGAATGCAAGAATTTTCAGCCCTTTAATTATGGGCAAATGAGATAGTAATTCTCCATTTTTTTGAACTAAATGTGGCGAATGTTAGGTTATCTAGTCATTCGCCCACTTTAGGTTTCTACAGTTGCCCCCTCAGAAAATGTGTTGCGAGTGTAAGGAGACGATGCATCTTCCAAGGCCAAAATAATGGTCTTCAGCTACCCCTTTAGATATTCTTTCTTTATTAGTTCCTACGACTTTTCAAATTCCCTATATCTTGACAAATATACCCCCCCGAGTATATAAACTTTCTTTCTTCTTCTTCAGCTCATCTTTTGAAACAAAACTTTTTTGAGGCATTAACTTTGCAAACGTGAGTTCGTTGTTCATCTTCCATCTTTCTTTTCTTTCTACTGATCATATGAGGCATGATGAATTCAGGAAGTACCTATTTCTTTTCTCCTTATCTTTTCTTTATGAGCTTGATTTCTTCTTGTACGGGCAAGGATAATTTTTGGTAGGATTTTGGAGAAGTCTTAGAAAAGATTTTAGATTTTTGAGTCCAAACATTTATTTTCTTTTGTTTAGACTTCTTGTCATCTTTTCTGGTGATGATCACATCTTCGGTGGCTCATTTGCGACCTCCAGGTTTGCCCTGTGAGCATTTTCTGGTGATTAATTGATACTCATTCACTCATTTTGAGTTCCATTTTTGGGCTATATTTTCCACTAAATAAAATTTATTTCTTTTGTTGCTTTAAGAAAAATCCAAGAGAAAATCTTCCAACGTGAGAAGGGGTGAATCTTCCAATTCCGATGATATCAATCCTAAGAGAATGAGACTCAGATCCTGGACTAATTTGGGACCAAGGCCTGCAACAAGATTGGGCTGTCATCATGATCCTATGCTCATAGTTGTTGACTCAGATTCCGAAGATGAACATCCATTACCAGATCTGTCGCTAGAACCCGAACCTTCCCCAAAACTTGACCCAGAGCCTATCCCAGAACCGGGTAATTATCTTTGGTAAAGGTAGTACAAATATTTTAAAATTTGACTCTTTTTTTTATTGTGTAGAGGTTTCATTTGAGGATGAGGAGATTCTACTTGTAGATGACTTTAAGGAACATAAGTTGGAAGAATTTCTCGAGAATGCAAAACGGGCGTTTGATGCTCGCATTCATCTTTTGTAAGACCTTACTGCCATGGAGCCTACGGCGATTGCACTGTCATGTACCCAGGCCAGAGCTTTATCCTGTCTGAATGACATAGAGAGGTACTTCAAGAATACGGGGCTCAGACGGACTGTCGAGTCTCTTCTGAATTCATCGGCTGCCATAGCATAGGCCAAGGAGACTTTGAAGCTTTCCCAACCCACTCCTAATCTCAAAGCCTTCATGGCGGCATTTGAAGCGAAGGTAGTCAGTCTTAAACAAGAACATGATGAGGCAGCATGTCTGGAGAGTTTTGCAAACACAAAATTAGAGGCATTGGTGGAACTCTTTTCATTATGTCAAATCGGAGTATGTGCATCTTTGGGACCAAATGAACGCCTGCTATGCTGTTCTGAAAGATAGTGAGTGTGCTATTGAGAATAACAAACATCTAATTGCCCGAGCCAAATCTATTTTGGCTGCAAGGCAAGAGAATGTTAATGATGGTGTACGCCTTGAACTAGTGGCTGAGTATTCTGACACCGAACTCGTTCTGTAGCAGCAAGTCCCCCTCTCTCAGAAATTTCGTGACAGGCTCAAGGCTTTTATTTAATTTTCTTTGTCGGTTCAACATGTCTGTTTTCTCTGTTTTGGTTCATCAATGAATATGTAATCCTTTGAATATCTTATTAATGAAATATCTCTCTTTTGTCTTTCTATGTTCTTTGTGCCTTAATGACAATTGAATAATCCAAAAATTTGTGTACTTTACCCAAGGGGATGTCAGTACTTATTGAAATTCCAATGTATATATCCTAGAGGGGGGGTGAATAGGATATTTTAAAAATTATTTTTAGATTGCCCCAAATTCAATTAATGTTTAATTAATTAAATTAATCCCAGAGTTTAATTGCAATTGAATTGAGAATAAATTCGATTGAATGAGTGTGAAGTTGACAATATAAATGATAAATGCAAAGTCAAACCATAAGAAAACACAATGGACACAAGATATATAGTGGTTCGGCACTACGGACTACATCCACTCTCAAAAGCTTACCACCGAGTAAGATAATTTTATTAAGATTGATAGTTTTACAATCAAGGTTAAAATTAACAAAGAGCCTACTCTACTTGCCAAACAAGCTACACCCGGTGTCTCCGGCAGATGTGGTCTATGGTCTACTCTTCTGGTGTCTCCGGTGGAAGAGCTATGGGTGCACACTACCAGTGTCTTCGGTGGTAGTGCCAATTCTCCCAGTGTCTCTAGTGGGAGATGTCTCAATAACTTAATGAAAAGGTAAAGGAAAGGGTTTACTTCTTTGAAGGTTGATATTGCCTTTACACACAAGATGGGGTTACTCATCCTTGAGAAATATGTGACTTTAGATCCCTAAAGCTTCTTGATTGGCTCCTTAAGTTAGTTGAGCCAATATCGGTGGGTTTCTCCTTTCTTGAGCAAGGTGTGACTATATAACCCACTTTTCTTCTCAAGGGGTTAGACAACCTTAGGTTTCTTTCACTTGATGATTTGCCTTAGTAGGAACAAGGTGGAAGTAGGGAATGGTCTTTCTGGGTATAGATTTACCTATATAAGCTTAGAGAGATCCCCAATGGAATAGAGAGTTGAATCTCTCACAAATTTCTTAAATCAAGAGCAAGAGAGTTGTGACTTTTGTTCATGACCATTACCTCACTCATTTGAGTTCATTTTCATATATATTGGACGAAAATAATTCATGTTCATTAGATTAGAACATTCCCAAACGGTCTAAAGATCAAGGCCATTGATTATAAACTATTTTTTTTTTAAATATTAGACCATTCTATAGTGTTTCTATAACTTTGGATCGATTGATCCGAGTGCAAAAAACACTTAGAACCTGCAACCCAAGAGTTGCTGGTTCGATCACGGATCGATCCAACTAATTTAGATCGAAGTGGATCGATCCTGGATCGATTCAAATCCCTTGTATTGCCTTCTAAAACCTTAGAAATGCTACAGAGGTTTTCGGGTCGCTCCTCCATGGTCCGGGAAGGTCCGTAGACCTTTAAAACTCCTGTTTAGACCCTGGGTCCACCTTGACTACATCACTTTACTTGATTTACCTTGTGTGAGCTTGGAGTGAGTTGTGGATCCTTCGGAATGACTTGTATGCTCCCAGTTTACTCTCTTGAGGACTTCTTGGCTCTTGATGATGATCTTCATGAGGCTTGAACCCAAGAACCTCCTAGACTATAACATAACACCACTTATGTCCTAGTCTATACAATACATGTATTTTAGAGTTCATGGAATTTACAACACATTACATTTACAATATCTCTATTTGGGAATTCCATGACAAAACTTAAAATACATGGAGTACAAAATGAATATTACAATGAACACATGAACTCCAACTCTAGCCAAGTATTCTTCTATGAATTTCTTGGGTTCTCCCCCTTGATACATGCTTAGGCTTTTTCATTTGGTGTTCTTCATTTGCAATGTGCTTTAGCTTTAGGATTCTGAAATTCATTTGACAAAAGTATACCTTTTTCAAACCAAGATTAGTCCAGTCAAATGATAGAGAATAATGAATACACAAGCAGGCAAATGAATGTAATGAAATGCATATGCCCATGAAGTGAAGTATCAAGTATGATGAGTGTAAGTGAATGTGAGTTGAGTATAAATAGTCTAAAATATTT
>JAOXJP010232202.1:0-10508 GCA_025762735.1 Platanus orientalis | reverse complement strand
TTTTCTCTCTTATTTAACATAAATTTATTATAGGAACCAGTACAAAAAAAAAAAAAAAAGGACCTCGTTAAGAAAATAAAGGCATTCCTTGCAACTTCAATTGGGGTGGTCTTAAATTCTGCATACACCTTGGCCAGGCAGGTTCTATAGAGCGCAAAGTGTTCAAGATGGTTCTAATATATTTATGCCTCATGTGCCTCGAAGAAATTGTTCAGATGAAAAATGGTGACTTTCCGGTTTTCATTAGATTTAATGGGTCAAGAAAGGATATGACATCCATGGAAACTATACTACATCATATTCCAGGAACTCCTTATCAAATAATGAGATGCAGTAAATCCTTGTTGACAGACCTCACAAGAAGGTGCCAACCAGTGTTGTAGAGAAGTAATCTGATTTCCAAGGGGATGGGAAAAATACCAGATTCCAAGTGAAATGCTCATTAACCACTCAGCTTGTTGGTGAAATAGAATAATAAGTATGAAGGAAACTTGGTTACTAAAACAATAACTGCTAATAAACCAAGATAAACTAGAAGCAGCTAGGATGACAAAGCACTAGATTACACTGGAGCTGCCTCATTTAGAACTTCCCTGATTTTTTATATTTTTCGTTGTTTTCTCTCGCTTGTTATATCATACTACATGTCTGATGAATTTATCAATGTACTTTTTCTGATTGTTTTGTGCTCTTAAATTCATCTAGAATTTCTAGCTTGTGGTGTTACTCAGATTTTCAATGGGTTATCTGTTTGACCAGAAAAGGAGAATGGACCACGAACGGTGAAAGATGTCAAGATAATTAATGCCGGAAGGATATTGGAGAACAATATAACTCTAGGAGAGTGCAGGAGCCCCATATGTGATGTTCCTGGGGGAGTTACGACCATGCATGTTGTTGTTCAACCCCCTTTATCAGAAATAGGTACAGTTCTTCTTTCAGATATGCTGATACTTTAGCTGAAAAAAAACATATTATACTCTCTCACCCAGTACTGTCAGAAGCCTATTGATTTAGTTGCCTCACTGTTCAAGAACTGGGACACATTAGGCAAAGTGCAAAAGCAAGCAAGACCAAATGAACATATTTAACAATCAATGCATTGACCTTTACTCCCTCATTTGAGCTGTTTAAGATTTATTTCTTTATATGTTGGATGTTTATGATCCTCTAATCAGTCTCTCATTGGCTCATTATTCAGCAAATCCCATGTGGCCAATAGGTGGGCCACACTTTAGATTGAGTTTGTTGGCAGCATCATTATTCCCTCATTTTTCCTATCTATTAACTTTTGATGATTCAGTTTCTGGCATTCTGATTAATCCCGACCCTTTTATAATGGAACAGAAAAGAAAGCGTCAGACCAACCAAAGCAAAACAAATGTTTGTGTGCTATCTTGTAATTTGCAGTGTGAGGATCATCCTTGGCAGGTGGTTTTAGTTATTGAGTATCCATGCCGTGCTATTTCAACTCGTGCAACTCTGATTCTCTGAAGACTAATCTGTCTTTGTTGTTTTCCTTTGTGGATAGTGTTGGAACTGGTGTAAGGACTGAAGTTGGTGAATCATATGAGACTCTTCACAATAGACATGAATGCACATCCGATTGCTGCTTGCATTCTGACACAGGTCTATGCCTTCTTCACGAGGCTGTTGTCTTTGTGCGCTTGCAAGATTTGTCAATTCTTAAAGTCCATGAGGCACTACTATTTAATTTTTGTGTTTTACCTCAACTTCTTACAATTTCACAACCTGCCCTTTCTTTTGAGAGATATATAGAGAGAGATGTGCACAATTATAGAGGTCAGGATGTAGCCAAAAATACAAGGTGGAACTTACAACTGATTCAGAAGTGTTAATCTTACGTTTTCAATTGTAAGGTAGGACCTGCTGAAGCATCTGCTTAAGCGTGATAGGTTGAAAATAATATTTATCTATGAGCCAACCTTGTATCTATTTGGTGCCTTTGCATTTTGAATGTCAATGAAAGGGGCCGGCCCTCCCAGCCCCCACCTTACCAGAAAATCATAAAGCAAGAAAAGAAACATGATGATGAATTAATTTAAGCTAGTTCTGGATGGTTGTCTTGTAAATGTATTCCAACCGATTGCCCTCTAGAGTTCAGTAGCAAATGCTTTTGTTCATTGTTTAGCACCGGACTGGATTTCTCTTCAACCTGCCTGGATTCACAATTTTTTCTAAACCATAATTACCCTGTTATCTATTTGTTTTCACCTACAACCTTGTTACTAATCTTCAATTCTTCACTTCCATCTTCTCAGAGTAAATATAGGAGAATACAAGACAGCCATCTGACAAAAAATTTCGACAAAAAATTTCAAAACAATCCATTTTATTTTCTTTTTGTCCTTCACACATCTTATGATTTCAAAATGTCCTTGATTTACATGCTTCCTTAATCTGATAACCCTTTATTTTCATTTAAGGGTTTCTTTAAGGTGGTTCAGCATTTCCCCCAGGACATTGCCATCTTATTTGTGATATGACCTTGGGATCCCATATAACAGGAAGAGGCAAAAAGGGAAAACAATCAAGCAGAAACGAGTTTCTGTGAAATTCAACAAGCTAACTCAGTAATGGGTTGAATTATCAGAGACCTGCATTTCTTACTGAATCACTCAGAAAACTGTTTGGGTTGTATCAACTCAACTAAGTCTCAAATTGGCTTGGGGAGCTATAGAACCTTGCTTCAAAATACAGGCTTTGTAGCTATCTAACAAGCAATGAAGTTATAGGAACAAGCACAAAAGATACCCCATCATGATCAGTATCAACTAGTTAATGTATTATTGGGCTAAAGCTCACACAATTAGTACAACCAAAATTGAATGCTTTGGATTGGTGGCATGTCTACCTATTCAATAAAAAATGACTGGCTGAATGACTTGCCGTTCATATGCGATGCAATTATGTATATTTCAGACCTCTGGATTCGAACGACCCTTAGTTTTGAAGGGCCATGGCTGATCCTACCATTCAGTTAGAAGATAAGATCCTGCTATCCAATTTAAAGCTCATTATTGCATTGATCATATAATCAAGATTGTCAAAAGAATGTAAATTTTGGATCTTCATCACTGCAAGGTGGCCAATATTTGTGGATAATTGCTTCATTATGCTCTTGGGAAATTGGAAACTGATGTGGATCTATTGGGTGAATTTTTTGGAACTTTTGTCCTCATACTGTATTTCATAGTTTTGAAAACTGACCAAGCATTGACCTGGAGAGAGGGCTGACTTTCTTCGGTTGATTCGAATGCTAGATTGTTTTAGCAAATAAAAGGTGCAATTGAAATAATTGTATAATTCAATCAGCTGACTGTTACAAATGGTTCTGTGGGCGAATAACAAATGTGATTTCAGTAAGGCAGAGGCTGTGACGCATCTAAGGGGCCTTCGGGAACTAAGATCTATGGGTTGCAACAATGCCATAGCTGAGGGGGACTCATCAGTGGTAATTAGCTAGGGGAAGGGTGTGAGTTAGGCCTAGCAACACATGCTTCCAATTGGACAAAACCAATGTGACTACATAGTCTGAAAAACATATTGATTATGTACATCATCATCATAAATCACTCCAGGATCTTGAAGCTATATAGAATTAGTTAAATGTTTGTACTAGAATTGTTAGCCTCTCCCCCCCCCCCTGGATTATTTTTCTTATTAAACCCAAAACTCTATTTATCGGCTCTGCAAGGGTTCATTTACTAGTATTACAATAATCCAACAAAATTTAGACCTTGCATCAAGTGTGAGATGAAGAACTTTCACGTTGAATGAACTCTTTGGGAGGAAAGAGATTGGATGATGTTCTCCATGCACTAAAACTTAAAGAATGCTCATGCGTTGGTCTGGTTCATCATCTCATAGGAAAAACATTGGGTCATTGATTCATTGGAATTCAGTAATTAATATCATAATTCGAAGGTAACAAGAAATGAGCTATGTGGAGGTTGAGTTATTGAAAGTGTAGCCGCTGATCAGTATGTAGAAGACATAGTCACTTCTCAAAGAACTTCTCAGTTCTCAATGACTTGTACCTGAAACTCCACGGCATAAGCAAAGCTATTTGGCCTGGGAGACTTTTACAGTGAGAAATGGTTTTCTACCTTGCTCAGGCTTGAGGGAATAATGTGTTTGATGGAATAACCCCCCATATTTACAACCTTGGTGCAGGTATTTGCACCTCCCTGTTTTTTTTTTTTCAACTGTGTGATCTATGACAGTAAACTTGGAGGTGTGGGTATGCTTAACAATTACCATACAATTTTGTAAATGGTTTCTTGTAAACAGGTGTTAATCCTACATTTCTGTTCAAGATTCAAGATCCATATCATATTGACAACCATAAAGAACTTTTACTAAGATTAACATCAGATGCCCCCCCCCCCCCACTAAACTGTATTATGGGTGATCCCTGCCTCTGATCGTCTTCGCTACTCCACAGGATTTCAAGCCTCCCACATGTGCCTGAGTGATTGCTTTGGGGGTATGACAGTGTTGGAGGTTAAAAACAAGAATGCAGTCCCTTAAATGAGCTATGTTATTATTTGTTCCCACCTGTTCTTGAAACTGTTCCTTGAAACAGATTTTACAGAGATGTCAAGTTTTAATAAGCTAAATGGTTGAGTTGGAACAGTCATGAAATGATATTCTTGATTCACTGAAGATGAGATTTATATTTCTTTTTTATCTACATTTTCTTATTATTTTCTGTTTTAGAAAAATATATTTACAGATTCTATATAACTTCACACTTCCCTTTCAGAAATGGAGCTTAAAACTTAGTGGAGTTATATTCAATTTCTTTTTACCTTTTCAAAAGTGGATCGATCTAGCCAACAGTTTAGCATCAAGGAGTTGGGACTTCCAATTGGTCTGTAGCTACCAAAGGATTGAAAATATACATATAAATATATATATATATATGGATTATAATGGGTCTGCAGAAAAAATCCATTGTAACGTACGATACATATTCGAATTGGAATATGGAGTTGGAGCTGCGACACTGTCTAGCAAATAGACCTATGCAACTATATATACAACAACAAGAAGAAGAAGCTTATCCCAATTAGGGGTCGGCTTCAAGCCTTCAACAATATATATTAAAAATAAATACCCAATTGTAAATAACATAAATTAGTTGAAATTGAGATTCAGAGCAGCAAACACAAGTGGACAAAATATAAGAGAAAAAATCAATATCGATAAAGTATCTTATTCTTCCCATAAAAACTAGCTTTTTTTCTTTAGAAGTTAATAGATACAGTTACTTGAGCTTCGATAAAATTACCATGAGCTTGCAACTCTGTAACTAAAGAATACAACTAAGTAGGTTGAGGGCTTAAGGGTGAGTCATACACAAGCTGCAGCCTCAAAGTTAGGAAAGGAGATGAAGGCAATAGACAAAGGAGCAATAGATATAGGAGAGTTCACAGCAACAAGAAGAGGATCTAAAGTTGGGATGTCACCATCCTTGGTAAGCTCTAATGGGGTCCCATTTAGAACCATGGTTTGGCTCCGGAGATACCCATCCTTTGGAGTTAAATGGTACTCCTCTCTCAATGTGGTCTCATCTGAAGCTTTCCTTCCAACCCATAAAACCATTCTCTTAAGACCATGGGTGAAAGAAGAGCCTTCCCATTGACTTCTCTTCTCTTTGACATGCAGATTGATATTAATACTATTCTCAACAGTGATTCTAAACTCAGTCTGGTTGCTTAGGTTGATCAGAAGTAGAGTTATACCAGCCTGTAACAAGACAATGACAGTGGTTACAAATTGCAAATGATTAAGCAATGGTGGTTCTGAACAAATTAATATGTTTGTGATTTGTTCACGGCATATAGACATGGGTTTCCAATCATCCAATCAGTGTAAAACCTCCTGGATATTTCAAAGCACAAAAATCTAATACCAATTGTGTGTTCTTAATAATCCAATATAGACCACCTACCCATGGCTAAACAGGGTTAACGGTCTAGAAAAAGTACACACAAGTCGGACAAATTGGCGGCACATTTAAGAGTTGGAACCTACCATAGTATGGGTCCTACCCAGGGGATTCTTATGCCGCGAGTTTCCTTACCAGATTATTATAACCACTCTCTCTTGAATACTCAGTAAAAGTTCAGATAGAACGCCCATGAATATAATGGCTATGATCATCATACCATGTTAACGTTAAACATGGAGATTTCATAGAGGGGTGCAACAAATGCCTGTTTTCTCAGTGACAGCATATCCTATCACAGTTTCCACCCCCCCCCCCTCTTTTTTTTTTTTCTTTTTTTTTCTTTCTAAAAAACAGTCTTTGAGTAAAATCAAGAATTATAAGATGATGAGCCTTACTCTTCCTCTTGAACAATGCGCATAAGCACGTAAAAATGACGGAGCATCACTATCAACAGCAAGAACGCCTTTTCCCATAAGCCGATGCCATAGAAGTGCACTAATCACAACCCATGCATCCAATATAGTTAGAATTTCAGATTTATACACCTTTCATTTTCAAGCAAGAATATCAAACTCATGCAATCTAAGGTAAACGCTCTTGCCTATAGTAATCAGGATTTGGGACAAATGTGGTTGTGTTCAGGAGACCATAGTTGCCACCAATCAAAGTCTGTCTACAATATGCCTTGGTATTGTACTTGGATGACATTCCAAGCTGATCTAAGTACCTGAATTTCATATGTAAATTTGTGAGAACTTGTAAGTTTTGTCAGGCAATGAAAAGCTATTAGGACAATAAAAAAATTCCTTCCATTTTTTCCTAAAGTATGCTGAAAAGGTTAAGAGCTACTAGACAGGAAAAGATGAAAGAAAAATGAGAGAACCGAGCATACCAGAAGCTGTTTACAAATGTGTCAGACACTAGACGGCCACCACTGTTGTAGGCCCCACCAGATTCTCCGACCCAAGCAGAAGCCCATGGACCATGCTTCTGTATGGTTTGTTTGAGATTGCTGAAAGTTTCAGATATCCGACTTAGATATTGGGGATTCAAAATCTTATCTACTAGATTGGGATCAACACCTGAAAAGAGAGAGGGACCATAAATCACACTGGCAAGGTCCTGTAAAAAAATGTAGCCAGCTATATAACAACAAAACTACATATTTTTAAAGATTGATATGATTTATCTTCTTCTTTGTTTCTTCAGCCACCACCATATAGAGATCTACAGTTTGAATTGAACAAACAATGAATATAGTTCATATAAGTTGTAAACCAACACGAGGCACAAGAAAGAGACCTGGGTCCAACATTCAATGGGTCAGAACAATAATTCTGTGCTAAAAACTCTACCAGAGATAGATGAGTGTACCCATTTGCTATGACATCCTTTTTAAGATGGACATGGTGCATGATCTATAAAAAAGAAAGATTGGATAGTTATAATCATGCGGTTGGTTTAACCAGGAGACCAGGAGATGTCCAAGGTGAGGCTCATTGAATTTTGGGTCCTGCCCATTTCATGTGCTCCATGTGGCCGATATGCCGCTTCCTGTTTTAACAGTGTCTAAGACTCAAACTGTAGAAACCCCTTTATTATTGCTAGTTAAAATACGCCTGTTGCATGACTCAAAAGATAATATTTCCAGCCTATTTAAAAATTAAATAAACTGGAGGACAATCAATAAGAAATAAGTTAGAAAGTAGCAAACTTACATATGATAGGACTAAGACTATCCTATTACAGTAAGATAAAACAATGATCAACCAATGTCAATGCACATTTTTCTTACAAATATATAAATAAGTAAATAAAATAATCAATAAAAAAATTATGCATTCATCGTTTTTAAATGATACAATACTTATATTGGGGGAAACTTGGATGTGCATTGTTGTGATCTAGAAACTATTACACTCAGGTTAGCCCTGTTAGTAATTACTAACCATACAACAACAAAGCCTTATCCCTACTACTTGGGGTCGGCTACATGAATCCTGTTATTCCATTCCACTCTATCTTGGCCATATCTGCCATTAAATCACAAGCACCCACATCTTTCCTCACTACTTTGACCCAAGTCAATTTTGGCTTCCTCTTGTCCTTTTGACACCTTCAGCTTGCACCACCACACTCCTTCTCACTGGTGCAGTCATTAGTCTTCATAGCAAATGACCAAACCATCTCAGTCAGACTTTCCCACATTTTAACACCTATTGGTGCTACACCTGAGCTCCCGCAAAAGGCATTCCCCTATTATAAATCATTTAGTCACAAATACATTCTGAACCCACTAAATGCTTACCCATCTGGAAAAAGAAAAGCTATTATAAAATTCTATTTTTTTATTCTTTTATATTTGAATTTTCTTTAAAATATGATTTGATTTGAAGAATTTTTGTATTACACTTATAGTTATTTTAGGAACATAATAGACAGAAATCAATTAGGATATAAAAAAAAAATCATGTCATAATGTTCCTAATAGGAAAAAGGACAGCATATTCATATAGTTTGGTGATTACTTAAAGTTCAATGAGTATTTAGAAAAACTAAATAAATTACCCAAAAAAAAGGTAAGATAATAAAGCCTGCATTCTTTATTTTAATAAAGATATAATTTAGTAACTTAACCAAAATTTAGGATATTTATGAAGGAAAAGTTGAGTAACAGAGTAAAGTTTTCGATATGTAGCATGTGAATTATTTGGTCAAGTAAAGCATTGTCTCCGCAACAGCAAAGAAAGTTATGGAAGATCATGATTGCCTATGTAGAATGATATCTGCAGACACCTTCTTCAGTAAATGAATAGCACTTACATTGGACTATGTGATGTGTAACTATATTAAAAGATATCTCTCCCCCAATTCAGAGCTCCATTCCAATATTCGTTAAGACTCTATTATTAATATAATACTAATAAGATGTCTCTTCTACAGAAACTTTTGTATTTTGTATATGGAGTATTTTCACCAGATAATATTTCTTTTGTATCATTAAAATGATTGAATATAAACGGAAAGAAAACATACATTACCACACCCACCTGCACCAAGATTGTATATATGATGTGTCAGGACATTGACCACATTTGATCCCGAAACCTTAAGAAGATTAGCATACCACTCCTGATCATAGAATCCTCCTGGTGCTAAAATCAATGGTTTTGAGGGGGAGTTCTTGTATAACTCATTGATGATAGCTTTAAGGTTGATTAAGTCTTTCCCGTATTGTTCAGCACCAACACTTGCACCAATCCCACTTCCACTCAACTCATTTCCTAAGAGAGGAAAAATGTGGTTGAGGTGAAGGAAAACATGATAAGAGGAATACATTAAGGTTTTACTTATAAAACATACAGTACCAAATTCCCATGAATCAATGCGGTAACCCTTTGAAATGGTGTGATTTATGAAATCACGAGCATTACTAGAGTCCCAAGCACCTCCCCAGACACCCCTTCTGATCTGCTGTCTCCCATAAAGTGCATTGAGACCAAATGTCACAATTGCTCTGCAACCAAAAGATTCAGATACTAATTAAAATACTACGTAGAAATCCTATAAAATACAAACTTATGATATTCTCAATTTTTCTTTGAAAAAGGAGAAATTTTGAATAGCATTTTAACAACTGGATATTTTACTGCAAGAACTTGAAAGATCCAAACCACAATGAATTAGTGAGGTACATATTTGATATATTTACACTGACATTGACTAGAAATTGTAAGAACAAAAAAAAATCATTAGTCAGACCAATCTACAAACTTACTTGCATTATTAGCAGAAAAAGAGATCTTCAAAAAACAGCTCCTGTGAAACAATAAGCAGAGATTCCAAGATATAACATGGTGAAATAACCCTGGGGTCTGTAGCCAACAACCCTTTGCAGAAACCACTCAATTGGGATATGTCTTGGGGTTTGATAGAATAGACTTGGGCTCTACAGGCTGGCCGGTAGACCTTGATAAAAACTCTGAGATCTGGGTCTTTTATTTCGAAACAAGGGGTCTACTGTCCTTGTTTCAAAGCCTCTAAGTATCTATTCCTTCATTTCCTGAGATGAAAGTTCATGCCAATTGTGATTTGTGAAAAATGTTAACTCTGACATTAGACCTGGTTTTATGCCCTTCAAAGAAATGGCTTTGTTCTTCCAAGGCCTAGCACTGCTACTGTTCTGTATTAGAAATCTGACTTGACTGGAAAACTTTTAAGTCACAAACACCAAGCAAAAAGATTTGCAAAGTTGAGAAACTTTCAGAAGGAATTTCTAAATAAGAAGGAACTTTAGTCTTCAGAACTGCTAAGGTTGGGAAGGGCTATTGGCACCCCTAAAATTGATCACCACACCACCCCCCCATTTTTCTATTCAATATTTTGCCCTCCCTAAAATCCCCCCTTCCCCAATTTGCCCCTCCCCCCTCCTTCCTCCTTCCCTGACGTCTTTCTCTGTCCCTCTCTCTCTCCTCTCCCTCCCCCCTCTCTCTCTTCCCCTCTCTCCTCTCCCTCCCCCACTCTGTTT
>JAOXJP010232201.1:0-10508 GCA_025762735.1 Platanus orientalis | reverse complement strand
AAACAAATCAAAATACAACTAACCTTTGGATATGGGGTCACTGCAATGAATATGATGAAGAAGTGATGCCCTGGTTCGTTGAGCTCTCAACGATGAAGAGAACCCCCCTGTATGAGGATTTTTTTTCCTCAAGAATGAATCATGGCATTGTCCACAGCTTCAGCTCAGTTCTTAGCGTAGGTTGAATCCACAGTACCACAATCGGAGGCTAATAAGTTACCAGAGTCTACCTCTATATGCATCTGTCACTCCGTTATTCCTTCCATCTTACATCTTCAAAGCTGACGGAAAGCTAGGGTTTAAGAAATAGGAAATGGGAAGAAATTGGAAGAACTGCAAAGTGGAGGGAAAAGTGAAAGCTAACCTGCGATTTGGCGCCCTTGAGCTCAATACCGACGATATTATCACATATCGATGTTGCAACACATATTTTCGTTGTTATGACCGCTCAAAATCGCTGCAAAAAAACAAGTATGGGACCACATCCAAAATTGATCTTATAACGTAGCAACGACATGATTTTCGTTGCAAAAGCCTACCTATTGCAACGAATTTAATTGCAACATAATAAAATTCGCTGCAAAAGGCCAGATTTCTTGTAGTGGGAGCAATATACAAGGACCAGATAACTGAGTTATTTTAGTGGGATAATTAGATACTTTTATTTTAAAGGAATCTCATTATGCTTTGATTAATTAAAGAATTTCTTTGTAAACCTTGGCGAAGAATTTAGAAAAAAAGAAAAAAGAAAAGACAAAGAACCGCTTTCAAATATAATACATAAACGAGTCTAATGCCTTTTCAGTTATCTTAATTTACATGAATATAAAATTGATCAGGGGAGGTAACTGTTAGACTAAAGTCATAAAGCTTGAAATTTACTATCAGATGACATAGTTCATATTGTGTTATGAGAAGTACTTCACCTGGTATTTTACATTTATCCAATTTGTATGCACTATTAGATAACATATTTACAACAACATATTAACAACGTCAAATTCTTATAGAGGTTTAGAAGCAAAAACATCCTTTTGGCGGGGGGATTCTTTAAGCTTCAACAAGTGGAAATTACTTACATGCAATCCATTGTGTTGTCCAACCATACCTTAGTTACAAAAGAAAGTGAAAGTCTAGTTTAATCCTAGAGGGGGTGAATAGGATATATTAAAAATTCTTTTAGTTTAGTCCTTAAATTTTCAATAAAAAAGATGTTATGATACTACTTGAAAATTAATGCACTAAATGATATAATTTAATTATTAAGGTTTCAAGTGCAATTTAATAGCAATATTCAATTTTATCTTTCAATTGGATTAGATTGATTCTTAATTACAATTATGAAAGATGACGCAATAGATAATATACCAAATTAGAGAAAATAGATAGTGCACACCATAAGCAATCATCACACAATACAATATTTATAGTGGTTCAGCATTCTAGCCTATGTCCACATCAAAACTTACCACCGAGTTATTAAATTTTATTTGGATTGAATCAAGTTACAATCAAGGATTTAATTCAAAACCTATCTACTTGCATTTGCAAGCTCTACATTCAATGTCTCTAGTGAGTGTTATTTCTACTCTTAGTGCCTCTGGCGGAAGTATTAGGTCTCAATATAAAAACAAGTCAATACAAGTTACCTCTTGAAGGTTGGTGTATTTCTTATTACCCTTTGATTGTGGTTGTTCCTTGTGAAGCTAATGTATTTTAGCTTTTCACCAAGCTCTCAAGAGTTGCCTTCTTGCTTCTTAGAGTTTTACACTAGGGTTTACTTGGGAGTAACCCTCTTCTTGTATTCAATAAAGAATGATTGATAGGAAAACACACTTAATGTCTCTTGCTTCTTTAATCTTTAATGAAAGCTCATAAATGAGAGTCTTTGGTGGTTAAGAGGATTGAATACCTTTGCTTGATCTTTTTCTCTCAAGATTTCTTTGTGTGTGTTAGAGAACTCATTTGGAGCTCTCTTATACTTATAGGAGACGAGCATAGTCGTGCACCCTTGATTAGACGTAATTCCCAACGGTTATAAAATCATAGCCATCATATTTTCTTTTTTTAAAATTTTGTGATATTGGATCAATTGATCTGATGTCTCAATCAATCACAAAGCTAAGCACCCAAGCATTGTTAGATCGATCCGATTGTTCAATCGGATGTATCTGATTTCCATCTAATTGATCCCCTAAGTGGCGGATTGATCCGACCCAGCTTGGATTGATCCGATTTCCCTATTTTTCTTTCATTTTCCCTTTAAGTAATTCCCAATCACTATGAGACTCATTCCTAAGGCATGGGTTGGTCCATTGATCCTCACAAGGGTCTTTAGGTCTCATTAACCTAAGTCTAATCTCATGTTTACCTTTATATATCTTTCTTGAGCATGTAGAGACTTGAGTCTTTAAGTTTTGGACCTTGGTAATCTTAAGGGGTATCCATCCTTATGGCTTTAAGTCCTTGGAGAATGTCTTCAATATTTGGACACAAGGACTCTTATATATTACCGACATGACTAATATATGCAATATGCTCATGACATGCCTAATCTACCACTTAATGTATTTTTTACTCTATGGAATTGACAATTTTTATTAACAATCTCTCACTTTGGTGATAATATGATAAAATACAAATGAAATACATGGATGAAGTACAATAGATATATACAATGCAATTACAGACTCCATGAGTTACAGTACAAAAATATAAAATAGCCTTGTGTCTTGAGCTCTTGAACTCCCCCTTGATGTGCACTTGAAGACTTAGTTCTTCCTTTTCACTTTGGTGCTTGGTACTCAACAACCTGAAATGTATTTGACAAACAATACCTCTATTAAGCTAAAATTAGATAGTCAAATGAACCTTGAATTGATGCATGCACATGAAGCATAGTTAAGCAAGCAAATGTGATTCTATGTGAACAATTACTGTTTAGGTTCTTTTACTTGCATTACTTTAGGGAATGCTTAAAATCTTACCTATTCATATAATGAATCAAGGTTTTATATTAATAGCTTTCTAAAGATTGGAATTCCAAAATTTCTCTCATGGACTCTTCCCATATATCCATGCACTTGTTCTTCCCCTTTTTGTCATGAAATTGGAAAATGAAGAATAGAGACAAAGACAGAAGAAGAGATAAAGTGAAGCAAATATAAGATTTTATATATGTTGTCATTATCCTAAAAGTCTGCTCATAGATGAAGGATGCATGGATTTTAATGAGCCTAGAAATGGAACCATAAATAAGGACATGTGACAAAATTAACTAGCCATACGACACATGTCAGGATAACCATCACACGATAATGATGAATAACCGTTTACATGAAGTGGGAAAGTTTAGACCACTACACACCCCACAACGGGCATCCGCTGCGACATGGAAAAGTGACTGTAGCAGCGAAGATGGGTGGAAGGTGAAAGGAACCACTTATGCAACGTGAGGAAGATGTTACAACTGTTGTAACTGGCTTGATTGATATAAATAAACTAGAAGAAGAAGAAGAAAGCATCATCAACATTAACATCATATTTTATTTCTATCTTAGGAGTAGGAGTAGCGTAACTTACTCCATAATTCGGTTTGAAGAAGGGTGAACTTGGTTCATTCCTAGTTTCTATAATCATCTTGGTTGACATCAAGTGGAGTGACTCCTCTTAGCAGGTCTATGGTCCCTCAGAACAAGCGAGACGTTTATACTGTGTTATCGTTCAATTGCATTAATGAAGCTCGGTCACTTTTTTGTTCTTCCCCTTTAAAGTCTCAGGAAAAGTCCTCTTTGTTGAGGCATGTACTAAACCTGGCCTGGTGCCCCAAGATACCTAGCCCTGGGACAACGTAAGGAAAGAGAATATTTTCCCACCAACACAAAGATTATCGATCACAGTGGGAGCACACTTCGAGGGGAAGGAAGATTCAACACCTCAGAGAAAGAGATTGATCCCTTTAATGGAAGATTATGGCCTAGGAAGTCCCTATGTTCCAATGATGGACCTGTTGCATTCGTCAACTGGCTAAATCAATGGCTATAACCTTCTGGATAATGGTTTATCAAGGTTCGATTGAGAAGAATCTAGGTTAGGATGTGGAGAAATGGTTTAAAGAAAGAAAAATCAACTACTCCACTTCACGGTCTCCTACTAGATTTGGGGAGGCAGAGTTGGGTGTGATTTCCTTCAGAAGACGAGTAAGTCGACGTCCCATTACTTGTCCTATGTGAAACAATCCCATGGGAGACAACTGGCCTAAAAGATAATATTTCGATAGGTTAAACTTGATTTAATCGAGTGTTGAGGATGCAACCTGAAGGAAGAGGTGAGAAACTTCAAACCCTTAAAGGATGCTTGAAAAGTTCCTCGTTGAGTGATGAACACACAAGTAACAGGAGTCATTCTCAAGAGGAGACTTAAGTGTTGGAAAGTGTGATTCGCATGTCTCAGGAGAATCCCTCGGGATAAAAAAATTTTGTCATACAAACATGCTAGAATGTGGGGCCAACAGACCCACGTTCATTGTATGAGAAAAATTTACCATCTTGAAGACACGCAGGAAAGGAGCTCTAGTTTCCAAGCCAACTAGATGATGGTCGAACTCCATGGTTGATGTGTCGATGAGGAGAAAAGAATGAGACAAAAAGGCAACTGCATAAGGTTTGTGCTAAGTATACCTCCCGACAAGCGGACAAAGGACCATATGTCAACCTAAAGGGCAAGGAAGGGCAGCCCCCTGGGAACCCTAATAAGGCTAAAGTCAACGTTAACCCTCACCATTCCAAGGAGGTGCCAGTCAAGCCTACTAGCCAATCGATACCCCTCCAGGGTAAAAAGAAAAACAAAACCCTCGATGGGTCAATCAAAACTGGGTCAATGGTGTTAACAAAAGTGTCAGACAAGGAGCCGACGACACTAACAAAAGTGGTAAAAGAAAAATCAGTAGTGCCACAAAGGTGTCAATTATGGAAGATGGAAAATTAGCATGTCGAATAATGATCCAAATAGAAGGAGTTGAGTTTAGCCACGTTTCAATATAAGTGGACATCAACACTATCACGATAAGAAAAGTAACCAGTAAAGGATGTTGAGCAGTGGTCGAGCACAAAAGTAGGTTAATGACCCTAAGAGGATGGGTCATTATAATCTCGAAGCCAATGAGGGTTGACATGACTGTAGTTGACTTAGTGTGGAAGGGTCGAACAGAGTGGCCTCAGGATGACAAAGACCGCCATCGTGACTCAGAAGACATGAGAACCGAGTGCTAACGCAACCGGGTGCTTGACTAGGATGTCAAGGTCTAAAAAATGAAGTCGAACACTTTAATTTCAAATGATTCGACGGTTCTCAACTGCTTAGCAGGTGACAAGATTAAAAGAAGCTAAGGCATCAATCATCAACTAAGAACGAGTTCATCTCCTAGAGGCAATATCGACCGAAGAGAACTCGAGAATAAAAAAAGTAAAAAGGCTAAAGGAGAAAAGAAAAGTCTAGATCTTTAGCCAGAAAATATAATCTCAATGAGCATGATCTTGACCATGGAAGGGAAAAAAATGAAAAGTCTTAGGCCAATAAAGGAGTATCCTTTGGAAGGTCTACTGCATCAGGATCTGACACCAGCGACATAGTGCTTTAGGGGCATAAAATGGTTAGTCGAGATAGTTTGAGCCATGTTGATGGTCAGATTCTAGAAAGAAATAAACCCACTTGTGCACCTTGGGGGGGAAATATCACTTCTAGGGGTTGAGAATTTTGGCAGGACAAAATGGCCATTCATGTGGGTAAGGTAATTGCAAACAATGAAGATATTGATGAAGGTATTCATCAATTCATGAATGATCATTCGAAGTGCCCTAGATCCCCATATCAAGAAAAAAAGGGAATTCGAGGAGAAAAATGTTTGAGAACTAATAACGTGAGTCAAATATCGTGGCTTGTGGAAGGGAAAAGAATACTCAACAATAAAAAGAGTTCAAACACAAATAGTTATAATGAAAAAGAAAGGAAGTCATGGGTAAAAATGTCCAAACAAATTTTTTATTATATGTATAAGTCAAAAATTACAAAGACTCTTCTCAAGATAAACAATATTTGAGGAAAAAATGCTATAAAAGAAAATGGGATGATGGAAGCGCAAAAGGCTCATATCAAGACTATTCGTCATTCCTCAAAGCAAAGTTCGTTTGATAATGACTAATAAGGTGTGCCAAATTGGTGATAAACATGCGGTAGAACACGGCTTCTATCGAAATTATTCAACCCGGACGTATGAAACTGTAGGATAAAAGGATCTGGGAGAAGTGTGTCTTTTGCTTCTCTAAGAACCATATCAAGAGTCTCCCATGCGAAGGTTTTGGCCCAAGGGAAGAAAGGAAAGAACTTAAACTAACACTTCTCACCTAGCGGGTGCCCTTCTCGCAAAACCATAACACAAATGGGGGCAAGCGATGTGGAAGGGGAAAGCCCATCTTCGATGGTGTAGAAGGAGCAATGTCCCCACATTTAAAGCACTCCTCCATGACAAAAGGAGAACCCAAGGATGATCTAATAATTCTATGCAACCCTTTAGCACTCTAGAATAGGGAGACCCCAAATGAAATAATTGCCCTTCAGCTGTGGAGTAGTAGTCTGGGAGGAAGGTATGGTGAAAGAAGAGGGTAGCAGATTATCCCATGAGCGAGGGGATCTAGACACCAGTTGCAAGCCAGGAAGAAGGATCACTCCTTTCTAACAAAAGTTAAAACCGCTCCAGAGTATTAGGGTAATTCCTATATTGAGTTGAAACCGCTCCAGAGTATTAGTGTAATTACTATATTTAGATCCTAGAGGGGGGGTGAATAGGATCCTATTAAAATTTCTTTTCAATTACCTCAAATTCAATTGTTTGTTTTAATTAGTTAAGTTTCTCTTACTAAATAAATGCAATTGAAATGTGCTATTGTATATGAATGGGTTCAATTTTATTGCATGAGAGATTGTATCAACATGTGCAAAGCTTGACAAATGAAAAGCACAACATAATCAACCACACAAGGCACAAGATGTATAGTGGTTCGATATGACGGCCTACATCCACTCTCAAAAGCTCACCACCGAGCTAAATAATTTTATTAAGATTGACACAGTTACAATCAAGGCTAAAATTATTAAAGAGCTTAGTCTACTTGATAAGCAAGCTTCACCTGGTGTCTCTGGCGGGTGTGGTCTAATGGTGTACTCTTTTGGTGTCTCTAGTGGAAGAGATTTGGGTACACACTACCGATGTCTCTGGCGGTAGTGCCAATTCTCCCGGTGTCTTTGGTGGGAGTAGTCTAAATAACTTTTAGCAAAAGTTCAAGGTAAGAATTACCTCTTTGTAGGTTGATGTTGTATTGGTCACAAGATAGGGTTGCTCCTCCTTGAGCTAGATGTAACTATCTTTCCCCATTGCTTGTTAGTGACTTTAACCAACCTTGGTGGGTTGCTCCTCCTTGAGCAAGGTACGACACTCAATCCCACACTATATCTTCTTGAGTTTCCTTTTGGACAACCTTTGTAGCCTACCTCCAAAAGATATGCCTTAGCAATATTAAAGAGGTGGCAATGGAATGGTCTTAGGTATTGATTTACCTATCTAAGCATAGCAAGTGGTTCTCTAAAGATTGGAAGAACACTATCTCACAAAATCTATCAAAATGGGCACAAGAGAGCCTTCAAGTATATGAGATTTTCAAAAAACCATTAGTTGTTCAATGGGTGCTCAACCCTTTATATAATGGACAAAAATAATCCTTGTTCATTGGATTAGAACATCCCCAAACGGTCACGTGATATTGGTCATTGATTGCCAATGGATTTTTAAAGTTTAGACCATTATACAATGTTTTTGTAACTTTGGATTGATCCTAGATCGATCCAAGTGCAAAAAACACTCAGAAACAATAACAAGAGAGTTGTTGGATCGATCCAAACTATTTGGATCAAAGTGGTTCGATCCTAGATCAATCCAAATTCTTTATAGTCCCTCTTAAAGTCTTGAGAATGTTACAAATGGCTTTGGATCATCCCCCCATGACCTGGGAAGATATGTGGACCTTGGGAAACCTGATATGGGACCTTGATTCACCTTAATAACCATACAATACCTGATTTACCTTGTGTAGGCTTAGAATGGATCGTGAATCCTTCGTGATGACTCACTGACTCCCGGAATAATCTCTTGAGGCTTCCTTGATGCTTGATGATGATCTTTGTATAGCTTAGACTCAAGGACCATTTATACTCTAACATGACTCAGTTCATGCCCTAGTCTATACAAAACATGTATTTTATAAGCTCATGGAATTTACAACATATTATATTTACAATTAAGACTCACGGGTATGATTATAGGGAGAAAGAGATGTTGCCATAACAAAGGACGGGCATAAACTAATGATCAGAGTTGGTATTAATAGACCCGATGAGGAAATGGTTAATAAAATGCAATAAAAATGGTTTTGTTTCTCACGCAGAAGCCACTATTCATTTTGCTCGAGATCATCAGGAGTTGGGAAAATCTTGAAAGTAGTTGACATTAGAGGATATTTTGTCCTAAAAGTGGTGCCGTTTGAGATTACTTGGTCAAATCAGTTACACCATCAAACACAAACAATGAAGAATAATTAATGTGGTCCAGTTGCATAAACCTAAAGTGTTAGAAAAATGTCACATATGTTTAGTTAAGATCTAAACTAGATGCGTGTTGGGGGCATTTGTTGGCACCATTATAAAAGTTTTCTAGCAGATGAAGGACATATAGATTTTAATGAGCTTAGAAATGGAACTATAAACAAGGACATGTGACAAAACCAGCATTATGACACGTGTTAGGATAACCATCACACGATAATAATGGATAACTACTTACACAAAGTAGGAAAGTTTAGACCACTACACACCCCACGACGGGCATCCACCGTGACATGGAAAAATGGCTATAGCAGTAAAGAGGAGTGGAAGGTGGAAGGAACTACCCATGCAACGTGAAGAAAAAGTTACAACTGCAGTAACTAGTTGGATCAATATAAATGGGCTATAAGAAGAAGAAGAAAGAATCCTCAACATTAACATCAAATTTTATTTTATCTTAGAAGTAGGAGTAAGTTTATCTTAGGATTAAGAGAAGCATAACTTAGTCTATAATTCGGTTCGAAGAAGGGTGAACTTGGTTCATTCCCGGATTTTGTAATCATCTCGGTTGACATTGAGTGGAGTGACTCCTTTTAGGAGGTCTACGGTCCTTTAGAATAAGCGAGACGTTTATACTATGCTATCGTTCAGTTGCATTAACGAAGTTTGGTCTCTTTTTTGTTCTCCCCTTTGAAGTCCCAAGAAAAATCCTCTTTGTTGAGGTGTGTTCCAACTTGGCCCGATGCCCCGGGGTACCTACACCTGGGACAACACAAGGAAAGATAAATTTTTTCCACCAATAATATATTTGAAATTGAAATACATAGCCCAAAGTACAAAATATAGAGTGACTATAAGTGAAGAAAATAAAATCACTCGTCTGCATCCTCATCCTCATCCTCAGTGCTCTGGGTCCTTAAGTCCAAAGGGACACTAGGATGATGAGGGAGCTGTGGAGCCACCACATGTTCAAGTCTCTCAACATGAAGCTCTACACTGTTGAGCTTGTCAGCAATCTTCTCAAGGTTATAAATGATGTAACTAGATATCTCATATAATCCCTCTAAGGTTTCCTGAACATAAGTGGGAACTAGAGGCTCGCCTTGGGGTGTTGGTGCAAGTGTAGGAGCAAGTGTAGGACCAGGTGTAGGAGAAATTGATTTGGACCCCAAACCGATTTTAAAAAGTGCAATCGGTTTGGAGGATAATTTTGGGAAAAAAATTTCACAAAAATTTAGGCGAGAGTTTTGAATTTTGAACCCTATTTTGGTTTATCTAAAGGCGTAGAAACACTCCATATTTGCTATATGCTCATCCTAAGGCCTAGGGTGCTCCTCCCCACCATAAAAGGACCTTTTCCCTTTAGGATAAAGAATCTCCTCCAACACTCCAAGTTATTTTGAGAGAGCTAAGAGGCATACTATTTTGAGAGCCCTCATTACTATGCAAACCTCCATTGCCTACAGATTTTTGAGCTTTAGTAGCTAGCATTCTACACTTCTCTCTCCTTTTAAGCTATATTCCTACTATTAAGGAGAGGTTGTGGTGAGCATTCTTTCCTAGTGGAATTTACCTTTGGTTGAGCTCAAGGAGCACTAGAGCCAAGTACTTGGAGCTTGTGGGTAGCTAAGGCACATCATCTCAACAAAGAGCATCTCACATATTGTGCAACTAGCAACATCAACCATATTGTGGTAATATTTGTTTGTCATTGCATTTATTTGCAGTCATATTCATTTTACTATTGTTTGCTTCCACCGGAGACACTGGAAGCTAGAAAACCTTCGTCGGAGACTTCGGAGGTAGTGCACACTCGCCAGAGACACCAAGTGTTGTAGTTTGTCTTGCTTGTAAGC
>JAOXJP010232200.1:0-10508 GCA_025762735.1 Platanus orientalis | reverse complement strand
GGGGAATATGGGGAAATTATTCGAAAATGTTCGAGCTTACCTGCGGACGAGCTATCAACTACTTTAAAAGATTTGGTACCTGGGCCATGGTGGGCCACGGCCGGGGTTTGTGCTGCTTTTTTAGGCAATGGGTTCGGTTCGGCCTGATATAAAGGCCCATCAAATTAATGGGACGAACCTAACCCGTAAATGATGAGCCTCAAAACCATTACTATGGTCTTGGACGGTAATTATTTGTTTATTAGAAAGAGCATAAAGTTTCCTAATTATTTGGCAGGCACCTCAGGATTTGGTGCCACCTTCTAAAGCTCACCTAACCTGCCCCCTGCATATGCATGCAGGGGCCTCATATCACACCAAAAGTGATTTACACTTTTTGGGAAAAAATTAGGTGAAAACAACTCTATGAGAACTGTACAAACCACACCAGGTGCCCCCCAAAAAGTGTAAATCACTTTTCGGTACTGACATGTCAGCCCCTCTGGTGCCGTCTGCATAGTTCTCACATGATTCATTTTCACATGATCCGAGCCCACACTTCGGGAGGGTGTAAATCACTTTTAGAAGTGATGTTCTCCCTCCTGCATGCGGGATGCAGGTTAGGGGCACTTTAGGAGGGGCACCAAATCCCAGTCACTTTTTTTTTTTTAATACAAAAATTGAAATATCTATTTTTGTCTCAAAGCATTTCTTTCAATTTCCCATTAGGATATTTCTTTGTTATGTTATAAATATTCAGATGTTATCTAATAAAATGAGCAATAACCTGAATATAAAACAATTTGATGGGCTGGATTTTACACCACATGGTCTGAGGCCTGGCCCAGATTGTTTTTCACCATGTTTCCTTTGGTAAAACATACTTAGAATCAGATGAGAAACCCACTGTTTTGGGTGTTAAATCAAGCAACATTGAAGAGTTAATTAATTCTCTAAACATCTGGAAAATACTTTTGCTTCGAGAGGCCTCTATGCTATGGTCAACCAACGTAGTTGGTTTGATTCCTTTGTCACATCATATCCATATGTTTAGAGTGTATAAAACCAAAATTAATCTTACTACGGTTTTTGGGCCAGGCCAAGGTGAGAATATGAGCTCGGCCCACTCTTTTACAGTATGGGCTCAGGCTGCACCGAGACTTGAAAAAGACCAAACAATTGAACTTGAACCCACCTCAGCTAACTAGCATGGCCTCAGCCCTAGACGTGGGAAGGATTGTGCTTGGTCGGACCTAAGGTAAAAAACAAGCCCATATGTTATAGATGCATAATAAATACAAGGTTTTAATCTAAGCCATTGGGTTGTAATCCAATGCGTTAGATTCATATCTTATTATAAATTATAATATATGTAGATAGTTTGGCCCGTACCCAGCTGGGCCTTTGGTCTAGACAAAGGTTGCCCGAACGCCAGAGCTCCAGTTGAAGCCTATTCAAAACTGGTACCAAAGTTGGCTGGGTTAGTTGGGCCTTGGGCTGGCCCGACCTAAGTTACAATCATACTAGGATTGTTGAATGTTGATGGCTATTACTGAAGAATAATACTGAATTTATGACCAACATTAGCCAATCATTTTCTTGTGTTTGACATTTAGTTTCTTGTGCAATTTTTGACCATAAATTCCCATTATTTGAAGGTTAGGATGATCCGAGAGTGTAAATAATGCTTACCGTTCTCATTATTGAGGGTGAATTTAGGCTAGTTTGGGGACAGGGAAAGTCCACCTACTACCCCTAACAAGTGAGGAGCTAACTCAAAATCTGGCCCAAACCGGCATGGTTAGTGCAGACTTACCAGATGGGTCACATGAGTACAAGGATTGGCCTGCTTCTTGCTAGTTTGGGCTGACATCAAATAACAGGTGGGTGGGCGACATTTGGGTATCATGTTAAGGCCCCAAAGCAGAAATGGTTCGAGTCTGCTTGTAATTGTGAAGTGACGGCAACAGCAGGCTAGCCTCACTCAAAAGGGCCTTATATATGCTTTCCGTTTACCCTTTTTTTCTTTTGGTTTCAAAGGGAAAGGGTAGAATTTCAAGTCACTTCTTGTCATTGGGCTTGAGCCAGCCCATGTTGTTCGATTGAAGAGAAAAAAAGGGGAGAATAGGAAAGGAGAATACAAATTAATCATTGAATACCATCAACCAAGAACTGGAAATCTGAAATTGATGATGTCGAGTTCTGACTCACCATGATGGTCCTTTAGATCACCCTCGATTTGGAATCTTGCTCATGGATCCCACTTGCACCAAGACGGTGAATGTCATCAGTGTGGCGCTGGCCTACACCCCTCCGACGCTCAAGTCAGTGATCGGAGGTTAGAAAATCCTTGTATTCCCTTAGGATAATTGTACCTACATTCTTCTCAGTGTATTCTCTTCTTGATATTGGAGTTCTCATGATTGTTCCACGTGATTCGTCAGGAATGTTCCTCAAGTTAGTTAGAAGAATGTGGTTGAGTGACACACATGTTCGCATTGGATTAGTAGTTCCTCTGTCTCATTCTACGTCCTGTTCGCCTTTTAATCCTATTGGCAGTCGACAACTGTGCCTGGGTGAGTTATTTATCGGCTCAATAATTGTGGATGATCGTGCATGGGTCATCTACTTTGCAAGGTCGCTTATTACTATTCCTCGGTCTACCAGTTGGTTGGTCGCTTGTACTATCCTGTTATTGATAGGTCGGTCGGTCAGTTATAATAATATGTTATTGATGTGCGACTGTAGGTTTGAACCAGGGGTGGGTCACTCGATGAATTGGTAAGATAATTGGTTGGACCAAGGTGGCTCATCTGGTCAATCGGCTCGGTCAACTCGGGTCCAAATTCCTTATCATCATCTACCCCCCATTCCCTGGTTTGCTGACTCGAGCGGACATAGGGAATTTGAAAAAGCCGTTTGAGTAGATTGGTATACCAACTTTTCAACTCCATCATTTCGAGCCCCACACCATTAATGGTGACAAGACCTATCACGTCAGATGCCGTCTTTCGTCGAATTGCACGTTCATCTGATGATTAGTGGCGAAAGAGATGATCCAATAGGTGGGGATTACTTGAAAACTCTATAAAAGGAAGCCATCGTCCTATTTTTGATTTTCCATTCGTTTCCAAACAGTTTTCGGAGTTGTGTTCGTGTTGTTAGTCTTGCCTGTGTTCGTGTAGTGCTCATGGATTTGTTTGTCGGGACAACCGCTGAGAGGTACTCTTTGTCTCACTGTTTTCCTTCCTACAAATCCGCCTTTGTTTTTTTTTTTTTTTTTTTACTTTAAGATTCCTGCTCCTTGTGTGAGCTCTCTTTGCTTTCATTCACATGTTGTGGTGTCTTTTGTCTATCCTGGGTCATCTTTCTTAGAATCTGACCATGGATCCCATTAAGGCCCCCTTCGGTTTTCATCTTACCCGTTTGTGCTACTATCTTCGCACTTGTAGATGTTCGCTTGACCTGACTGTTTTAGGATTCGATTCTTCCTTTCTGAGTTGTGTTTTGAACCAAGTCTTAGATGTACTAAGCCCATCGGTTAGCGTTATATACGCTCTCGGTCGGATGGATAACTCATCCGATTCCTCCAATTCTGTTATGGCTCTTGACGAGAATCTAGTCAGAGTATATTCACCTGACTTGGCTCAACCCTCAGAGCTTGCTAGGTGGTCTCATTTTGCTGGCATGCCATATGCTGTGGAACGCATCCTTTCGACTTTGTCAAAGTCTCAGCTTAGGGATTTGCATCATGTCTACTAAATCCCAGAGTCAATCAATCTAAAGGTCCCCGCTTTTGACGAGTGGGCCTCTTATTGCCTCCCAAACGAGGTTTCAATTTTTTAACAGACTCTAGAGGCCAGTCTGTAGTTTTTTATCCCTTTATTTGTTCGTCAACTCCTCACCCACCTTCCTCTAGCCCCAAGACAAATTATGCCCAGTGGGTGAAGGATTCTAATCGCCTGCATGGTGTTATGGCATGCGTGTAGTGGCAGTCAGGATCATCTCACTATCCCTGAATTTCTTTACTGCTACAAGGTGATGGAGATGCATTTAAGGTGGTGGTATTTTACCGCTTTGGTCCCCGAGCGAACATTAATCATGGGTCTTCCAACTTCGAATAAAGGTTGGAAAAAAAAAATTTTCTTTGCATCCGAGGACAGGTTGGAGTCTCTCCTGTGGGAGTTGCTCATCGATTGAGTCCACACAGTCCCCAAGATACGGGGAGAGCCTCGTAGAGAAGATAACTTTCGTTCGTCATAGTTTTCCTTACTCATTTTCCATTTGGTCGATCTAACCTTCATTAATTTTGTAACCTTGGCCGAGCATCCACTATCCAAGGCTCAACACGCGAGGTTGGAGCCACCCTTTGTACACTCAGCTCTGGATTACTCTTTGTTAGTAAACCCCGAATTACTTTCTTCATACTTGTTCGGCCCGGAGCTTCCTTCATCTGGGCCGTCTGTCTTGCTAGTCGGTCAGCCGTCTGGGTCATCTGTTTTACCAGTCGGTCAGCCATCTAAGTCGTTTGTTTTGCCAGTTGGTCAGCCATCTTGGTCGTCTGTTTTGCTAGTCGTTCAGCTAGGTCGTCATCCACTCATCTCAACCATTATTTTATCTTCTATCTTTCATTCATTATTTTTATCTTTTAACACTTCCTCATCTTTGCAGATATGTTTGCCAAGCTGTCAACATCTTCCTTGGCGAGTCACCTCAAAAAATGCTTCCGGTAGCTCACATAAGAAGCCAAAATTCTCTCATAATCGTTCAGTTGAGAAGGACAGTTCGGGAACAGTTTTATCTATAGTCTCTCCTCTAGCTATTCTTTCCCCCTCCTTCGTCGATCTTAAGGTGGCATTGTACACCGCACCCACATTTGACGAGTGCATTCATGACCTCCCTCTTCACACTTTGGCGATTGCTTCTTCAAAGGAGAAGGAGAAGGTTCCTCAATCTCTATTGGATGATGAAGACTAAGCAGTCGCCCATATACGCTCGGTGCTTTCCAACAGAGACATTGAGAGCTTCAGATACAACAGCACGGGCGACCTAGCGAAGAGCGCCTTCTTTGACCTTGGGAAGGTGAATGTTTCTTATTAACTATCAACTTGGTTACTGTTTTTGTTTTTTGTTTTTGTTTTTATCTATCACTGATCATCTCTTCATCTAATAGTATGTGTTGATGAAGGTGGCGGTTCTCTCGGCTCGCCAATTCACCATTAATTCTTACATTGGTGAGTTAAGGAAGAAGTTGTCTGAAGTCGAGGTGATTGATCGGTGTTGGTGGGGAAACTTGTTGAGACTGAGGGCAAGCTGAAGGGAAGCGAGGCTACACTAAAAGAAGGCCAGGACCAGCTAGAAGGGGAAAGAGTAGGGGCCGTTGTGTTGCAGACATCCTTAGATGAGATGAAGTCCAGCTGGGAGGTAGAGAAGGAGAAAGTCGTCGAGGAGGCGGTCGCCACTTATGTGCAATCTAAGGCTTTCATTGACAAGACCATGGAGTATTTTATCAGTGGCTTCGAGACCCTTCGCCATTAAGTTCTGAGGGCTCATCCGGACCTTAATCTTTCAATGTTTAAGGCCAATGTCGAGTCGAACTCTATTGGGCCCGAGGTAGCCAAAGAGACTGAAGAGGAGTTGGAGAGGGATAATGCGACCTCCTAAAGACGACTCTTTTCTTTTTTTTGTATGGACCAAGGGTCCTTTTTTCTTCCTTTTTTTGTATTCTGACTGTTAATCAATAGATTTCCCATTTGATCATTCATCGCAACTCATGATACCATTTTGTAAATCTTTTATTACTTTAAGTGGTTCTTTTTAATTAAACATCTTTGTAGGCCATTTGAGATGTTGGGTAGACGTTCGCAGACCGAGGGTCATTTTGCTATACTTCGTTAAATTTTTTTTACTCTACTTGGGGCTTTAATAGTAGATTGTTGCAGTAGACCGATAGTCATTTTACTAGACTTAGTCAATTTTTTCGACACCACTCGAAAACGTTAATTGTAGACCATTGTAGTAGACCGATGGTCGTTTTACTGGGCTTAGTCTATTTTTCTGACACTGCTCGGAATGTTAATTGTAGACTGTTGTAGTAGACCGATGGTCATTTTACTAGACTTAGTCCATTTTTCTGACACCGCTCGAAACGTTAATTGTAAACCGTTGTAGTAAACTGAGGGTCATTTTACTAGACTTAGTCCATTTTTTTGACACTGCTCGGAACGTTAATTGTAGACCGTTGTAGTAGACCGATTGTCGTTTTAGTAGACTTAGTCCATTTTTCTAACACCGCTCGGAACGTTAATTGTAAAGTGCTGCATCATACATGATTGTAGACAAATTCATTATTTTATAATTGAATGTATACAACTATTGGTAGTACCTTTTCAAGTGTTCAACATTCCATGGTCGAGGTAGGAGCTTCCCCTAAATGGTTTTCAGGTAATAAGTGTCATTCCTTATGGTCTTGGTTACTCAATAAGGCCCCTCCCACTTTGGGCTTAACTTGCCATCGCCTGAAATTTGTGTTGCTATGCTCACCTTCCGAAGGACAAGGTCCCCATTCTCGAAACCTCTCGATCGGACTTTGGCATTGTGATATTTGATCATCCTTTATTGGTACGCTGTAACTCATTAGGAGGCTTTATCTCTTTTTTGGTCTGATACGTCTAGATTCAAATGCAGCTCTCTTTCTGCCTGCTCGGTCTTTGGTTTTTGGGTTCTCAGACTCACCATCCCAATTTCCACGGGTATAACTGCTTTGCAGCCGAAGGCTAGGGTGAAGGGTGTCTCCCCTGTGGGGCTCCTTAGGGTGGTTTTGTAGGCCCAGAGGACCCCCGGTAGCTCGTCAGCTCATTATCCCTTTGATGCTTCTAGCCTGGTCTTGATTATCTTTAAAATAGTTCTGTTGGTCACCTCTACCTGATCGTTGGCATTGGGATGTGCCAGGGAGGAGAAGTGTTCCTAATCCCCAGCTGAGATCAAAATTCACGGAAGTGTATGTTGTCAAACTGTCTCCTATTGTCAGTGATTATAACCTACGGTATTCTGAATCAGCATATTATAGACTTCCAAATGAAGTCGCGTATGCTGCCCTTAATATTGTCGTTAGGGCCTTGGCCTCGGCCCACTTGGTAAAATAGTCAACAACCACTACAAGGAATTTCCTTTATCTCTTTGCCAAGGGAAGGGGACCCACTATATCTATTCTCCACGAGGCGAAGGGCCATGGCCTAGTAATGTGTGTGAGCTCCTTTGTGGGCTGTTTAGGAATGTTGGCAAACCTTTGACAACAATCGCACCTTAGGATAAGGTTTACCGAGTCGGCTAGCATGGTTGCCCAATAATACCCTACTCGGACAAGCTTATGGACGAGTGACCTATTGCTGGAGTGGTTTCCACATATACCTTCATGGACTTCCCTCATGGTGTACTCAGCCTCGACTGGCAACAAACATCTCAAGTATGACATAGTAAAACTCTGTTTGTAGAGGGTGTCGTTTATCAAGGTATACCGAATGGCCAAGAGTTTAACTTTCTTGGCCTTAGTTCGGTTGCAAGGCAAGTTTTCTATCTTGAGGAACTGTGTGATCAGCGCTCTCCAATCATCCTTGATCTTGTTCATGCATATGTAGACACTCGGCTCATTCTCTGTATTGAGTTTGATGGGGTGGCTTATAAGCAATCGGTTCCTTATCACATACTTGTCGTCAGAAGCTAATCGTGTTAATTAGTTTACATGCTCGTTCTGACTTCTAGAGATGTGTTAGATTTTGACATCGTTAAATTGAGACATGAGCCCCTTCACCCTGGCTAGGTACTTTTTCATTTGTTCTTCTTTGGCCTCGTACTCACCCATCACCTGCCCTTTGACCAGCTTAGAGTCGGTGTAGACAGTGATACATCCCACCCTTGCTTCCTTTGTCGTGCTCAATCCTGTGATCAATGCTTCATATTCCGCTTCATTGTTTGTTGCATTAAATCTCAATTGAATTGCATATTTGACTTCTACACCCTCGGGTGTAGTCAGCAATAGCCCCGCCCCACTAGTTGAGGTAGTGGATGATCCATCCACATAGAGGGTCCATTATGATTCTGAAGGATAGCTCTCGTCTGCTTCTACAGGTGTTAGCTTTGCCAGGAAATCTATCAAGACTTGTCCCTTTATAACGGTCCTCGGTCGGTAACTAACATCGAACTTGCCCAGTTTTATTGCCCACTTCACCATCCTACCTGACACTTCCAGTTTCTGCAGCACCGCTCTCAAAGGTTGGCTTGTTAGCACTATTATGGGATGGGCCTAGAAATAAGGCTTGAGCCTCCTTGCTGTTGTTATGAGTGCGGATGCTAGTTTCTCTAGGGGTGGATATCTTAACTCTGCTTCATGGAGGGCTTTGCTGAAGTAGTACACCATGATCTGATTATGCTCATCTTGGACTAGAACTGAGCTTACCGCCACCTCAGACACTGCTAGATACAAGTATAGGTCTTCCCCTTAAGTTGTACGACTGAGGGTTGGCAAGCATGCCAAGTGTCCCTTGAGATCTTGAAAAGATCGGTCAATCTCCTTTATCTATTCAAATCATTTCTTTAAAAAGCGAAAGAAAGGAAAACATTTGTCCGTTGACCTTGAGATGAACCAGTTGATGGCCGTAACCTTTCCTACCAACCATTGTACTTTTTTCATGGTTTACGGTGCCTTCATGCCCAATATAGCTTCAAGTAACTTCTCAGGGTTGGCCTCGATTCCCCTATAAAAAACCATGAATCCAAGGAACTTTCCTATCGACACCCTAAATGTAATGACCCGCTTTGTATAAAAAGGGTAAAACTCTAAGTTATCCTCATAAGGGTAAAATTGTCCTTCCACATGTTTAAACAGACTATAGAGTGGTTTAGTAACCCATTGGATGAAGTTAGAAGGGTAAAACCTAAGTTGGGCCTCAAACCTATTAAGTTTGAAAGTTATTTTGAATTTGCATTTATGGTAACTTTGTGGGCCCATTGATACCAATACCAAGTGAGTTAGAATACAAACCATACATCCATGGAAAGATATATGAGTCTGCTTTCCAATCCATCAAAATTTGTGTGATTACTAGTCTCTTAGAAAAAGTTATGACAATTCTCCCGACCTACACATTTAGGGTCACTCTCTAGGCCTACTAATACCAATACCAAGGTAATCAGAGGGTGATCTATACCTTCTTGGAAAGGTCTTGAAGTTTAGTTTCCAACCCAATAAATGGTTTGTAAAAAGAAGTTTTCTAGAGAGTTATGGTCATTTTAGTGAGAATGGATCAAACTTGGAAAATGGCATCCGGATGGATCTGACCCATGCCGTTGCACTTAGCGGATCGATCCGATCACTATCCGGATAGATTTAGGCTCTTAGAGATTCACAAGAATTTTTCTAAAACAGTGCCAGATTGATCCGGTATCCCTACAGATCAATCCGATACCCCTTTGGATTGATATAACACCCTTCAAATTGATTTGAATTGACCCAGTTTGCATTTTTTCGAAGTTTATTCAATTTTTCTTCATTTTGGGGGAGTGTGGGACCCCCAACTCTACCCAAAACCTTAGAAATATGTAAGTGAAACCCTTATAAAGCATCATTTAGGTCTTTAGACCCATTTAACACAAAAATGAGTAAGGATTAGAGAGTTTGGGAGAAGAAGGTTGGAGTTCTTCCCCAATTGGGTAAATTCTACTTCCAACCATAGAAATTCTTCTAGAGTAGCTTGTTTTTCTACTAGAACCTCATAGTTTCATTCTTTTAATGTTATAACTATGCCTATTATACAGATCAAGGTATGAGTAGAGGTTTAAGTGAAGGTTTCTTGCTTGGAGACCTTGGATTTGTGCTTTGGTAAGAACATCTAGCTTACTATGAATGATGTGATGTAAATTCCTCTTTGATCTTTGGAGTTTGTATTCAAAACCCTTTAGAATCTCTGAAAAATCATTGGTTGAACATTTGAATATGGTTTATTAATTGAATTAAGCTCTTTAGTAAGAACATCTAGCTTACTATAGATGATGTGATGTAAATCTCTCTTTGATCTTTAGAATTTATATTCAAAACCCTTTAGAATCTTTAGAAAATCATTGGCTAAACTCTTAGATATGGTTTGATCATTGGATTAAGCTCTTTTGTAAGAACATCTAGCTTACTATGGATGATGTGATGTAAATCCCTCTTTGATCTTTGGAGTTTGTATTCAAAATCCTTTGGAATCTCTAGAAAATCATTGGCTAAACCTTTGGATATGATTTAATCATTGGATTAAACTATTTTGTAAGAATATTTAGTTTACTATGAATTTGATGATATATATTCTCCTTTGATCTTTGGAGTTTGATTGTGAATCTTTTGAAATCTCTGAAATACTTGGAAGTCTTGATTCAACTCTTTGAACTTTGGATTGAAATTTCTTTGCTAAGAAATCTTACTTACTATGGGTTTGATAATGTAAACTCTCTTTGATCTTTGTGGAAACTCTTTGGAATCGTTGAAAGTA
>JAOXJP010232199.1:0-10508 GCA_025762735.1 Platanus orientalis | reverse complement strand
ATTCAAACAGGTCTAGGCTTCTTGGAAGGTGACTGGACAGGGTACATGCTCTTATTCCAAGTTGGTTGAATGCTTGACTTGTGTATCACCGACTTTTGTTGTAATGTTTAGATGCTTGAATAGTTGCTTTGCTAAATGAAAGGCTTATTGAAGACTTTGAGATTTGATTTTGGATGGACAAGGATTAAGAAGGTAGGAAATCTGAATGTGAATGGCTCATGAGTAGAGGCTTATTGCAAATTGACAATTATGGGTTTTTTACAAAATGTCCATTTCTTGAAGAAGATTATGGTTATGTACAAGATTTCCATATTTTGAAGAAAATCATGGTTCTTTGTAAAATTTTCATGTCTAAAAGAAGATCATGGTTCTTTATAAAATACCCATGTGTTGTAGAAGATTATGGTTGTGTACAAGACTGCCATATTTTGAAGGATGTCAAGGTTTTTTATAAATTTCCATATTCTGAAGAAAATAATGGTTCTTTATAAAATGCCCATGTATTGGAGGAGATTATGGTTCTGTACAAGATTGCCATATTTTGAAGGATGTCAAAGTTTTTTTATAAATTCCCATATTCTGAAGAAAATAATGGTTCTTTATAAAATGCCCATGTATTGGAGGAAAATCATGGTTCTTTTAGATTGCTTCTTTTTTTGTATTCTTTTGCTCTCTTTTTTTGCATTTTTTTTGCATTCTTTTTTTTTTAACCATTGATTTTTTTTGCTTTGATCTTGTAGAGAGATTCACATGATTTTAGGAGTGCAAAAGCATGATAGGTAGGAAAATGTGTCAACAAAATGACCATTCAAGGTCCTTTCATTTTAACAAAAGAAGTCTATTTTATAGTAGTCAAGAAAAGAACCTTTTAACTTAGTCCAAGTTTACAAATCTAGGGAAGTCTTTCCCATCCATGTTTCCCATTAGCAGTGCCCTATCGGACAGCTTCTGTTTGACAATGAAAGGTCCTTCGTAGTTCGGCCGAGGTTGCCCCTGTGGTGCCTGTTCAAGTGGAAGGACCTTCTTGAGAACTAAATCTCCTTCCTCGACATCTCTAGGTTTAACCCACTTGTTGAATGTTGTGGCCATGTGCCTCTAATAGGCTTGCCCATTGATCATTGCTTGCAATATCTTTTCATCAATAAGGTTCAGCTGATCATGTCAAACCTGTGCTCATTCTGACTCTAGGATCTGTACCTTAGCTAAGACTCGGAGACTTGGAATTTCAACTTTAATCGGTAAGACTGCCTCCATGCCATAGACCAATGAATAAGGAGTTGCCCCTGTTGAAGTACGAATTAAAGTTCTATAAGCCATCAGTGGATACGGCAACATTTCATACCAGTTGGAGTGATTAGCAATCATCTTCTGTAAGATTTTCTTGAGGTTTTTGTTAGCTGCTTCTACTGCTCTGTTCATCTGTGGTCTGTACAGAGAGGATCGATGGTGGTGAATCTTAAACTTTTTGCAGAATAGTTTAAGATCCTTTCCCACAAAATTAGTTGTATTGTTAGTGATGATTTTTCTAGGAACACCCTATCGGCAGATGATGTCTCTCTATATGAATTTGGCTGTGTTTTTCATTGTGACTACTACTAGAGATATGGCTTTGACCCACTTGGTGATATAGTCAATAGCCACGATAATGTACAGATGTCCATTGACGGCCTTCTAAGGTATGGGTCCTACTACATCGATTCTCCACATGGAGAATGGCCATGGGGTAGTCAAGTTGTGCAATTCAGAGGCTGGTGCTTTGTTGATGTTGGCATAAGATTAGCAAGTGTGGCACTTCTTTACATGTTGACAATAATCTGTTTCCATGGTTGACTAGTAATAGTCCAGTCAAAGAATCTTCTTTGCAAGCATGAGCCCATTCATGTGCGGGCCCCACTCTCCTCCATGGATATCTTCAATGATTGTGGAGGCCTCAGTTTCATCTACACATCTCAGATGAACATGATACAGGGACTTTTTGTATAGGGTCCCACCATGCAAAGCAAATTGAGTTGATAATCTTCGCATAGCATGTTGATTATTCTTTAAAAACATGGATGGAAGAGTCTAATCTTCTAGATAGTTCTTGATGTCGAGGAACCACAGCTCCTTATTCAAATCAGTAGTTGTAATCTAGAGGCAATATGTTGTCTCATTTCTCTGCTCAATCTCAATTGGTGTCATGTCTGCCCCTTGAGGGATGTCAATCATGAAAGCTAAAGTTGTCAAAGCACATGCAAAGTTGTTCCTTCTTCTACCAATGTAGTTAAAAGTTAGATATTCAAAGCTCTTGGAAAAAATCTGTAGACATTCATGGTAGTCTAGGAATTTCTCCTCTCGGATGAACCAATCTCTGGTTGCTTAGAACATGACAAGTGTTGAGTCTCCATAGACTTCTAGTTCATTAATCTTGGGGTCAATGGTTGCTTTCAGATCGATGATGTAAGCTTCATATTTGGCCATGTTAATGGTGCACAGGAAGTGTAGCCTTGCAGCGATTGGAATGAGGATACCTGTAGGGGAAATGAGCACGGCTCTAATCCCGCAGCCTAGTTGATTGATGGGTCCGTTGAAGCACATCTTTCATCTAACAATCTTGCTTGACTCAACTTCAACACAAAGTATGTGTTCATTTGGGAAGTCAAATTTTAAGGATGAAGGTTCATTTGCTGGTCCATCTACTAAGAAATCGGTCATGGCTTATCCCTTGATACTTGATGGGGTTTATCTGAGAAATTAAGAATACTTTGTATAAAAGGAAGTAGTGTTGAAGTCTCTTGGTGATGTAGACTAGAGATAGGAAGGTTTTCTCGAGAGGTGTATATCTGGTTTCGTAGTCAACAAAACGCTTGCTTAGATAGTAGATAGCTTATTCCTTCTCCCCTATCTTATCAGGCTATTCTAGCATGTATCCCATGGAGCAGTCATGTACAGTCACATATAGGACCAACGGGCAGTTTGGCTCTAGAGAGACTAACATAGGTGGGCTTAGCAGATAGTTCTTGATCTTGTCAAATCCAATCTAGTAGTCGTTGTTCCATTGGGTTGGAACATTTTTCCTCAGTATTTTAAACAAGGGCTCATAGATAGGAGTGAGCTGAGCAATGAAGCAACTAATGTATTGGATATGACCCAAGAAACTGCGTACATCCTTCTCTGTGAGAGGTGTAGGCATTCCAATGATTGCCTTGGCCTTAGAGGAATCAATCTCTATGCCTCTCTCACTAATGATGAAGCCTAACAATTTCCCATAGGAAGCTCCAAATATGTTTGTTCCGGTTTAGCTTTAATCTATACTTTTTGAGATGGGCAAATAGCTTTCATAGATGGGTCAGATGATCTTCTTTGTGACAGGATTTGACAATCTTGTCATCAACATAGACTTTCATCTCTTTGTTGATCATGTCATGGAAGAAGGCAGTCATGGCCCACTGATAAGTTACCCCTGCATTCTTGAGGCCGAAGGGAATTACTTTATAACAAAATGTGCCCCAAGGGGTTGTGAAAGCAGTCTTCTCACGGTCTTCTATAGACATCCTGATTTGATTGTAGCCTGAGAATCCATCCATGAAGGACGTCATCTTGTGTCCGACAGTACTATCTCTGAGCACATCAATGTGGGGTAAGGGAAAGTCATCTTTGGGACTAATTCTATTTAGGTCTCTATAGTCTATACACATTTGAACATTGCCGTCCTTCTTGGGTACAGGGACAATGTTGGCTAACCATTAGGGATATTAGACAGATAAAGGAAGCCTACATCTAATTACTTTTGGATTTCTTCTTTGAAGGCTAGGGACCATTCTGGTCTTAGATGCTTATGCTTTTCCTTGATGGGATGAATATCTGGGTTAGTGGAAAGCTTATGGGTAACAAGGTCTGTGTCAAGACCAAGCATGTCTGCATAAGTCCATGCAAAGATGTCTATATATTCTCTAAGCAAGTTTAACAGGGCATGCCCAAGATCTGAAGTGTTGGGGATCCCAATTTTTACAACTTTAGGCATGGTTTCTAACCCAAGATTGACTTCTTGGAGGTCATCTACCGATGGAAGGTTCCGGTTCTCTTGGCGCTCAAAGGCCTTGATCACCTCTTTTGGCATTACTTCTTCATCATTCCATTCCTCTTGTTCTTGTTTTTGAAATAAAAAGTTTTTAGTATTGATTTATATGGGAAATGGTATGTAATACCCAAAGAGTAACTGGACTTGGAATCAACTCCAAGTTACCTACATACTCGATGTTTACGTTGATCACAAGCTTAGTAAAGTTTGTTCAGCCAGGATCAAGCTACGCGTAGTTCTAGTTTTGGTGGACCAAATTTATATTTTTTTTGAAAAGCAACTAAGTCTGAAGTTACTTCTCAGGTTGCCTACATACTTGACTTTTAGCATAAGTGCTTTTGAAAACATTGGTCTGTCAAGATCAAGCTACACGTAGTTCTTTGACTACAAGGGTAAGAAAACAGAAATATTTTTTTTTCAAAAAGTGACTAGGCCTGAATCTATGTCTCAGGTTGCCTACATACCCCTTACAAGTGCACTAGTCGAATGCTTCGACAATTCAAGGATCATTAGGGATCAAGTCTACATAGTTCTTATACAAAAGGCTGTAAAAAAAAAGACTAAAAATATTTTGAAAAACAAAAACAAGAGTAGAGAAGTCAGCTTCTCCTGGCCTTCTTTCTCAATCAATCAATCCAATACCTAGTCTTTGTCCTCTACTACTACGAAGTTAGCTTATCCAGTCTTCTCTGCGGCTTCTGTGAGTACCCATGTTTCTGGCATATTGACCTGGTCAGGGTCAAGGTCATCTAGGTCTAACTCTCCACTCCCAATAACTGATTAAAGTGCTTCTCTGACATCGCATGGGAGAGAGAGTAGACTTAAAGGAGTTAGGTTGTCCTCCCTATATTCTGAGGTGTTGGGGGTTGAACTTTCCCCAACCTCAAGGACAGATGGCATAGAGCTAAGAAGATAGGTGTAAGAAGCAACCTCGAGATGGTAGGCAGAGTGTTGACTTGTGGTTGGAAGTGGAATTATGGATGGTTTCGCTAACATGTGCTCTGTGCTGGGGTTGGATGGTATTGTTTAAGCTAGTGCTTCAGTGGGTAAGGTGACACAAGTCTTGGATAGTTCAGAAGTTGATACAAAATGTTGTGCGGTCTTACAGTCGGCTTTCTTCTTTCTATTATTCTTAAGGAGATGCTTGATCAATGGTTTAAACAATAAGCCTACCTTGTATGGCACTCTGATAGCTTTAATGGGGTTCTTTCTTCCTTGAGAATATTTGCCTAGGCCTTTGTTCGGATCGAACCTCATCTTGGCCATCATTTTGAACTTTGGCAAAAGTATTCCAGCCTTCCTTTTCAGCTCTGCCACTTCTTTATCTGTGTGCACAACCTCAAACTAGTATGAGGTGAAAGTGTTTGGTGCTTACAAACTTTAGACTCCCAGTATTTTCTGCCCTGTCATTGTGATGACATCTGTATCTGTTGGTACTATGATGACTTTGTCATTGATGATGAACTTGATCTTTTGGTGAAGAGTAGATGAGACAGTGCCTGCCTAATGAATCCATGGTCTTCCCAACAACATGGTGAAGGAGGATGGTATGCTCAGTACTTGAAACTGAACTTGAAACATTCACCCTTCTATCACTAGAGGAATGAACACTTTTCCTTGGCCGTGACTAACCGAATTGTCGAAGGTCCTTATATCACGTGGGTTAGGTTTCACATAATCTGGGGGAACCACTAATGTGTCCAATTTATCCTTGGTATAGATATTCAACACGAATCCATTGTCTACCAAGATAAAGGGGGATGCACATGTCTAAGTGGCATGTCGTGATGTAGATGGCTCTGTTGTGCACTGTGTTGCCCTTCGGGATCTCATCTTCTGAGAATGTGATGATGCGTGGTGTGGATACTCTGACTACCATGTTTTCCAACTTGTCCTGTGTGATTGAGGCATCCACAAAGGATTTTCTAAATATGCTCAAAAATCTCTCTGTGCTGCTCTGATGTCAATAGAAGGCCCAAGATGGAGACCTGTGTTGGTGTCTTGGATAATTGCTCAATCAAGAATAGATGAGAAGATGAGACTTCCGAATGGCTCCCTCAAAAATCTCATTCTCTTTCTTTTCCTCTGCCTCTCTGGTCTGTTTCTCTATCTCTATCTTAACTTCTTCCTCTATCATTTTCTCTTTCCCTTTGCCCTCAGGATGCAAATATGAGACCGGCTTAGAGACCATGCCTGATTGGGTAATAAAGGCTATGAGCTCATCTAGCTCAGCCTTTGAAAGTTCAAGAACCACCACTTCCCTAACTAGATAGCCCAAGGGCAATCGGTTCAACATGTATTGGATTCTGGTAGGTGGGGGAATAGTGATGACTTGGTGAGGGGATGATAGGTCAATGAACTGGGCATATAGCAATGGTGGTGGAATGATATGGGGGGATGAAAATGTGTCCTGAGTTACTGAACCTTCCCCGTATATGTTTACATCAGGGAGAAGGATTGTTATTGGGCTACTTGGGGCTGCTTCCCACATATATGTGAGCAAGTGCCCATATTCAGGAGGGGTAATGGGTTCTGGGAAGTATCCATTTATGGTGGACACTTGATTTATGCCGAATAAGAAGATGACTTTCTTAGGCTCTAAGATTTTGGTGATGTAGCTGGAGGGATTGAACTGGACGGTGGCGAGACCTATCATGTTGACCTACTTTGGTGGTTGGTGGTTGGGGAGCGGGTTTTGGATGATGTTTGAATTTAGCGGATGATTGTTGGGTGTGGGATCAAATGATACCTTACCCTTGTCGATCAGGTCTTAGATATTGTGTTTCAAACGAAAACACCTGTCTAGGGTGTGCCCAGGGGTTTGATGATACAATGCTCTGCTTGGTTATAGCGGTAGGGCAGAGGATAGGGAGGAGGTTTTGGATTAATCAGCTACAGTAATCTCTTCTTGATGAGGTACTCCATGATGTATTTGTAAGAGTATGGCAAAGGGGTGAACTTCCTTTTCTTCTTTTCTTCTCTGAGCGCACCTGGGTACCTGGGTTGGTAGAACTGTTGTGTTTGGGGAGGAATGATGTTTATGGTTGCTGGGTAGCTCTAGGTTGGCTATAGTGGAGGCAGAACATGATTGTTGTTCTGATTAGGCCAAGGAACCTCAATAGTTTGTACAGAGTTAGCTTCTGGTTTGGTAACAGCTACCTTCTTTGGCGTACTTTTGGTGGGACCTATGAGGGTGAGAGGTGTATTCTATACTAAGCCTGCTTTGATGCCCAACCCTACCTTTAAAGCTTTATCAACAACCTCAGCAAAGTTGGTCTGTGATGCGTTTAGGAGCATCAGTTGGTAGGTAGGCCCTAACGTCCTCTTGAAAGTAGATATCATGTCCTCCTCGGACACAGGGTGTTTCAAGTTGGATGTCTTCAACCACCAGTTGTAGGCAAAGTCCCTGATACTTTCTCTTGTGGCGGGCCTCATACCCTCACTTCTTCCTTGGTAGGTAGCAATTCCAGATTGAATCTATAATGGTTAAGGAATGATGGTGTCAAGGCCCTCTAAGTACTAATGTTACTCTTTTCCTGGTTTGGCAACAATTTCCCTGCATTCTTCTCTAGACTTTGGCCAAACATTTGAACCAAGATATGCTCATCCTGTCCCCATTAGAACATGGCATTACAGTACATGCGCAAATGCATCCTAAGGCAGGTGGTGCCATCATACTTCGCAACATGTGGCATTGGAAGTTTGGTGGTAGTACACCCCCGATGTGGATACAGAGATCCTCGAAGTCCATAGAGATGGGGGCCTACCCTGTTTTCATCATTTCTAACTCTGCTGCAAGCGTGGCTATTTGTGCACTAATTTCATCCATTGGGGGAATAACAGTTTCTTTCTCCTTCTTGCTTGATGTTGATGGCCCATATTGCTCTTCCAAGTCTAAGGCAATTCGATGTTCTAGCCGTATGTACGTAGTGGCGGTTCTAAATGGTGTCGTAACATAGATAGGGCCTTATATATAGGACTGGCCATGCGGTGGAGCCTACTTAGCTATACTGGGATATAATAGTGGCTCAGAAACTATACTCTGGCCCCAAGGTCCTCCTTGCTTTATCAAATATTCGAACATCAACTTCTCAAACTCAGTAAGGGTAGGAATTCGAGGTTGCTCACTGGTATTGGGTTGGCTAAGGGGTGGTGAAGAGGTTTGAGGTGTTGACAAAGATTGACCGGACGTAGGGGTGGATGTCCAACCATGCCGGTACATGAAGTCCCCCATCAATCATTCTACCTCTAACTTGAACCCACCTGGGATGGTATCTTCGAGAGTAGTCCTACCTGGAGATGGACTTCCCGAGGATGCCTCTAGGAGAGTAAGAAGTGTAGTGCTTGTCATAAGAGGAGGTGTTGACTTGTCTCCCATTGCTTTTCTCTATCGCACCTCCTTCTGCTTCTACAGTCAGGTCTCTAAGGGAGCAATTGTAACTTGCTTAATTGAGTTGGAAGAAAAGAAAGGTGTATTTTTATTATTTATAGGGTCCATTTATTATGTTCATTTACAATTACTAGCCAGGTGATTTTACAAGTGCATATGTCATACAGGTGAATTCATGTCTTTTAATCAACTACAAGATTTTTGAAAATAAAACTTTATACAATATATACATATCGAAAATGACTTCAAAAGGAGGGGGTACTTTCCCCAATACATTAAAAAAGAAATAAGAAAAATACAATCTAAAGATCAGGTACCACTGGCGGTGGTGGAGGTGACACCGGTTCATAGCCTAATGAGAAGATCTGTTCTCTCAGCTTGTGCACCCATGACTGTATCCACTGATCTTTTACAAAGGCTAAGTTGTTGCTACGCCTCATCTCAAGTCTCAAATCTTCATGGGAAGTCCTACTATCATTGAGCTCTCTTTTTAAGGAGTGAATGAGCTCGACTTGAGTTGTGTTTCAATGCTGAGTGCACTCGTGCGAGAACTGGGCCTTTGTATGCAAAAGTGTCTCAGCTTCTAAGGCAACCTTGGTTTGGGCATGCAAGGCCCATTCTTTGGCTAAGTCTGCCAATGCTTGCTCATACTCTGTCTGAGTATGAGAAGGCTCTGTGTAGGATGAAGATGTTGATTCAGTGCATGGGCTATTATTCGAAGAAAAGGTTGGTACAAGGGTAGTAAGCTATAGTGGAGGCTTATGTGAAAGCCAATGTTGGTATGCAGGTGTCATAGCCTGTGTTTTTGCATATACTAGCTGTGGGTGTCCTGAGACTCCAGTGTGCGAGTCTTCCCATAAACTAGATAGTATAGACCGTGTATGATAAGATGTGCGGTAATCAAGTTTGCATACATCTTTGAAGACCATGGGGAAGTTGAAGAGATCTTGCCTAAGTGCAAATTGCCAAAGGATGCATATGGGTACATAGGGAGTGCTTTAGCAGATTCCCATGATAACCATGTATGTGCGGTCCTTGGTAGCAAGAAGTGGGTAGAGTGTTTTGTGCCACTTGAGATGCCAGATGACCTGTTTAGGGGTCATAGTAGCCAGTGCGTTCTGATAACCCAATTTGGTTATTCTGTTTAGCAAAGGCCAAATTTTGATGTGGATCTGTGTTGGGGTCAAATCTCATGACATATAAGCTAGAAAGGAGGCCAGATGGACAGATGTTCCCAAGCCAAGCCTGTAAGAAAGCCGAGCAAACATATAATCAACCTTTGGGATGTCGAGCACAATATGAGAGACTGAAAATAGTCTCTGAGATGATCATAGGTGCGAGTGTCTTCTTTTATAGATGTTAGTTTAAGATATTGAGTAAGACGCCATTGATGTGATGGCGGCTATGTGATAGTAAAAGTTGTCCAAGGAAAACTAGAGTGAATGCTCTGAACTTGATCAGATTGTTGAAGTCATCAAATTTCTTCCAACCTTTTTCCAATAAAATGTCAAAAGGGCAATGCAAGTATTCTCCAGTAGCTTCCTTAGGGAGGGAGGCTTTGGAGATGTCCAATGCATGGAAGTTTCTGAGGTAGCTAGGCTTGTGAACGAGGATTATGGCACTAGTGCCAAGACAATGTTCCCAATCTAAGAAGGATTTGAGATCCTCAATAGTGTGTGAAAGTTCTTGTTCTCTAAAGCGGAAAACCATGGATGTTAGGTCCTAAAAGGATATAGCTGCCTCTATCAGTGGCCAATCCAAGTTGATTTGGGCTAAGGCCAATGTTGCCCCTAGCCGACTTTGGCTTTTCCAAATTTCTCATTCATCGAGAGGAAGGGCAATTAAAGTATTTGCAAAGTTTGCGAAGACAATGGGGTATGCATCCAATTGAACCAGTTTGTGAGCCATGTCTATAAGCACAAGGATGAATATAGGGTTAGAAATGTCATTTTATAGATGAAAATAACATTCTGCAAAATTTAAGCGTTGAAAGTTGTTACAGGTTTAAATAACCCATGACAGGTTTTTCTTGTCTTTTTGCTCTTCCTATTGCCATTT
>JAOXJP010232198.1:0-10508 GCA_025762735.1 Platanus orientalis | reverse complement strand
CTCATGATTTCTACTAGAGCCTTTTTCCTTTCTTGTGTGTAACTCACAAAACTTATTGTGACATCTGTTCTACATCATTTATTTTCTCTCTTCTTGTTTGTTGCATACGATCATAGATCTAGGTTTCCGCATAACACATGCTAACAGATGTGACGAGCATTTGATCACCATTATGTCTCCAACAACAACATCCAAGATGGAGATCTGTTTCCATCACCCACCTCTCATGACATCGACTTTAATGCTGTGCTGATGCTCGATAACTTTTTGAATTGTCTCAATTGCCTGATATTACCCACCGTGGAAACAATGACAACTAGAAAGACACCAACAAATATACTGTCTCCCTCATACCATCCCTCCTTCGGCCCGTGTTCTTTGATGCCAAATGCAAGAGCAAGGGTGGCACAGACCAAGAGTATGAATAGGGTAATATCCTTGAAAGCTTCCACCACAAAATGAAAGAGGCCTTTCGTATAGGTGGCCTGTGGTATGTATTTGAACCAACAGCATTGCGTCGGCTTTCTATATCGTTGGCATCATTACACACTCCAAGCTCTTTTATCTGTTTGGAGAGCTGCGGCATTAACCCTTTGACACCTTCAGATTGAACAAGGATTTCCAATTTTTGCTGCTTTACAATATCATTGTAGCATTTCAGGTCGATATTGGAGAACCTTTCTTGTTGACTACTACCACCATTGCAATTGGGTTTGATTTCCAGAATGGTGTATGAGGGAACACGTAGAATTGGGAAGAGAACTTGGTCCTTTCTCTTAGCTATAATCATCACGAACGAGAGAGACCAGAACCCTGGAGGAGTAATTGAAGAGAAAAACCAAACGCCATTTCTTTTGAGCTTTGGTAAAGGTACTCAACTTAAATAGGAATGTACTACAATTAATATGTTGTGCATTATAACTTACCCAAAAAAAAAAAAAAAAATGTTGCATTTTATATAATTTAGTAGGCATTATCCCGTAGCACTAAGAACAAATGAGAATGCCAACCTCCCCATGCTCAACTTAAAGAGGATTGTGGATTTTAAACTACTTTCTTGCTTCAAGGGAACTTTAAAATTGAAATTTAGACGCCAAGAGTTAGTCACCTTATAAACTACTGTCATGATCCATTAAATGATAGCACAAATGTGGCATAGTGCATGGCAGTTGAGATTCACCACTCAATAGGTCCCATCCAATAGATCAGGTGTTATTCATCCAAAAAACAAAAAAAAAAGATGATGTGTTAAAAACTGATCCAATTTAATTACACATGTGGCAAAGTACCACACTCATGATTTTTCAGCTGGGACCGATCGAACCCTGGGCTGGGCTCCATGGGGAAATTTTCACTGTTTCCCTTGAACTATATAATGTTGCTTATTTATTTATTTTAAACTACAAACCCGGTTTGATGCTTATTTATTTATTCAATAATAATGGGGCTGGTGTTGGCTTTATAGCCAACTTTCCAGTTCATTAAACACCGCTCTTTCTTCCCTTCACACTGTCATGCCCTTTATCCAAAAGAAACAAAGAAATTGCATCGTTTTTTCGCACAAGAAAGAGGAAGCCTCAAAGAAGGCACCCTCAAACCAAAGCGAGCTACTAGGGCGAAGAAACAAAAACGAAAAGAGTCGGTCGTGGCCTTGATTCATATACGTTGACATCGTCAAAAGTTTTTGTTGAGAATAAACTTGAGGGTCTTTCATCTCTGAAAGAAACATTGGAAAAGAAGGTGAAAAAAGCAGCGGCAGCTACCTACGCGCTTGTCGACCTGATTCAACTTGGAATCAGGTGCTGCCAAAATAGCACCAAACCGTTTGACTTTAACTGGTCAAACTACGCCGAGCTTTCATGGAAATATCCTTTATTGATGGAAGCATCCCCCGATCCCGAAATCTTAAAACATGTACTGATGGAATTATCCTTTATGTAAGCTAACATTTGCAGTTTATCCAAATGTAAGAATCTTTATAAAGAGGAATGATGGCAAATTTTTCTGTAGCTTTTTGAAGCATGAACAAAAAGGATGAATATTTTTGTCTTTTAATATGGGCTTTAGTTTTTTATGATCTTTTATTCAAGCAAGAAAAAGCTACAAAAATTTTTGCTACAGCTGATCATTTGGCCTTTAGAAAAAGCCAAGTGATCAACTGTAGCCATTTTGTAGCATGAATAAAATTTCATAAAAAGACAATAAACCAATCTTTTTGTCCATGCTACAAAAAGTTACAAAAAAGTTGCTACAGAAGATCACTCTTATATAAAACTGGTGTTGCATAATTTCCTTTAATTTTTCTCCTTTTTTTTTTTTTCTTTGAGTTCTCTCCCTCTACTGATGCAGTGAACATTAAGGGATGAGTCTAACTAATCAATTGAACACAACCTTCTACGAACTTGTTGATTTACATAAGAAAATACCTAGACCAATGGGACGTTGATTTTCGCAAAAGAAATACCAAGATTTAGGAAAGAGAAAACTCTCATTAACTAAAGACTTCATTCAAAACTTAATCAAACAATTTGATTACAATGAAGAATTTACATACCCAGGACCCAAAAACCCAAAATTGAGACTTCCTAAATAGATTTAGATTCCAACTACATTAGAAACTACTAAAAAGAGGAAAAATTACTTGTGAGCACCTAGGGATAGGTCCAAGGCCCTTTCATCTTGAAACATCATTTGATCTCATGGTTTTGGGGGTTTGGGATGAAGGGGGTCCTTCTAGTGCTCATGTGACTGTCATCTATGGTTTCGTACAAGTTTGGAGTCGCCACTAGTCAATAAGGTCTAACTAGACACCTTTTAAGGTATTCCCTAGAAGAGACCCTAAAAACATCTAGGCTTGGTCTAACCAAAGTACGAAATGTGAGGTTGGGAGATTCGATTACGATTAAAAAAGGTGTTAGACACCCCAACTGTTCATAATAATTAGGGTAACATACTAGTCCCGTCATCTCAAATCAAGAATAAACAATGGTAGTCCGGTGGTCTTGGAGATACTTTAATTACTTGATTGACCTATAATTGAAGGATCATAACGCTTTGTGAGATGCCATTGAATAACATCCATGTCTCCTTAAAGGATGGTCTTTTGTTCTTATTCTATTACCATGAGCTGATGCTTGGGTGTGTTAAATGATAGAGCTTTGAAGTCTTGTTTTATTTTATTAATTGGTTGGCCTTAATACATAAACATTAATAAAAAAAATGAAAGATTCTAATTAAAAAATCTATGGAGTTTCATTATTTCGGCTGCATTGAGCTATATATACATACAATATCCTCATTTTCTTACTTTTCTCAGATACATTGTGTATTTCATGTGTATATTGCAGTTACATGGACTTTGGGATACAAATTTACATAATTTTTGGGCCATCACATGTGTCTGAGAGACCCCTAGGGGATCTGAACATGCAAAGGAAGTGTTTCAGACTCAATTAGATGGGGGCTATTCTTTAAACTACTACACCCAAGGCATTCTATAGGGGTGGTCTTCAGAAAGACTATCAGGCCAAGGGGGAGGTCCTTCTAAGGACTGTTGGGTCTACAGGATTCTGTAATCCTTTCTAGGACTGCACTCGAGGTTCTCAAAGGGGGCCGGTCCTTAGAAGGACCGTCCAACCTTGAGGACAGTCATTTCAAGAATCACCCCTTATGTGGCGGCTTTGTGAGCAGTCCAATTTTTTCACTTTTTGGGTTTAAATAGTGCAAATTTGACGAATTTAAAGGAATTGCCCTTTATTTCACTCTTTATTTGTTTCCAATTAATTGCATGTTACAAGTTAGATCTATACAACTATAACTAATCCATTCATCCCACATAATGTAAATAAAAACATAGAATCTATCTTCAATATCATTCATTCAAACATTACACGATCATTTAAGAAAATCTTCATCAATTACATCTTTTTCATGAATTTCTTTGAGATTAGCCCATGGATTCAACCAAAGCCCCTCTTTTCAAGGATTTTGGATGAATCCATAGATCAACATCCATAATTTACACTCCATTTACGATTATGAAAATTGACATGGAGAATTTCATAATATTAAAAATTAAACTTACAATTACATGAATAAACCTAGATCTAAGCAAGATGGTACATAAACCATAATTTTACACCTACTGACATGCATCCGTTAGAATTGGTATCATTCCATAAAGAATTCTAGCAACAAACATTGCGTATGGAAATCAAGCAATAAGAATTCATCAAGATTTGTAAATTTATGTATGACCTAGTCTAAAAATATCTTTAATCCTAGTTGATCCTAGATCTAAACAATCTAAACATGGAGAATTCTATAGAATTTAATCGGGGGAGAAATACTTAAAATATGGGAATTTCTACTAGAGTTCTTTAAATTTAGTAGAGAATTCTCCCAATTTGACCAAAATCTCTATAATGGAAATCTTCTTTAATTTTTTTAAATTTGGAGCCTTACCCCTCTTTATATCATTCTTAAGTAGATGATGTAAGTCTACAATTGGTAACACCCCGTGTTGTACTTAAGGGATAAAATCATAATTTTACCTTTATAAGGGTAAAATTATCCTTACACATGCTTATACAAACCTTAGTGTGGTTTAAAAACCCATTTGACCAATTTAGAAGTATAGAACCCAAGTTAGACCTAAAACTATTCAAGTTCAGAAGTTTTCCCAACTACGTAATTGGGGTAACTTCCTGGGACCACTAATACCAATTTCGATTGAACTAAAGTATGAGACATACCTTGTTGAAAATTTCATCGAGTCTTCTTTTCAACGCGTCAAACAGTTCCCAATTCCAAGTTTTCTAGAGAAAGTTATGGAAATTTTTCCACAACAGGTTTTTCTGAAAAAGGAACTGGGGAGTCTTGGGTCTCTCAGACCGAAGGCTCACCTGTATAGGTGAGCGCTCGCCTAGGGGGTGCCCGAGCACTCGCCAATTGAGGAGAGTGCTCACTAAGGGGGGTTTGGAGGGATCTCCTGTTGAGGTGAGGGCTCGGGGTCTAGGAAACCAGAAAATAAAAAAATGGTGAAAATGCCAAAAAAATGTGATTTTTGATGTGGCACTTGCTCATTGGTCCCCCAAACATGTGAGATCTTGTCTTGGGCAAGTTATAACCCTAATAACACCTCAATTAGCTCATTTTCCTCATTAGAACAAAGAGAGAATGGGTTAGAGAAGATTGAAAGCTAAGTGTGGGAGTTCCTCCCTAATTTAGTAAGTTTCACTTCCAACCATGGAATTCCTTTTAAAATAGCTTATTTCTCTACTAGAACTTCTTAGTTTCATTCATTTAATGTTAGATTTACTCTAATATTGTAGAGAAAGGTGACTTGATGAGGTAAAGTGAAGGCTCCATTGCCTAGAAGCTTTTGGATTGAGCTTGGTAAGAAAATCTTACATACTGTGGATGATGTGATGTAAATCCCACTTTAATCTTTGAAATTTGTAATCGAATTCTTTGGAATCTCTGAAAATATATGAAAAACCTATGCCCTAAGCCATTGAACCTTATGATTGCTATATTCTAAACTTCTCTAATTAGTAAATCTTGCCTACAATGGGTGATTTGAGGTGAATCCCTCTTATGGTTTCAAATTATGTGATGCTATACATGGAATTCTCTAAGATTGTTAGAATTATTTGAATTCAATCATTTGAAACATATTAGATCTTTGATTTTCTAGCTTGTTTAATAAGTCTTCATGGTCCTTATGCTTGAGATGACTCTCTCTTATTGGAATCTCTAAAAATTCTGTAGACCTATGCTTGAGACCATTAGATCTTGTTTAATATTTATCTCTACACCTATTTCGTGAAAGATTATTGATCCTAGACATTGTGTGTACTAATCTCCTTCGATGAATCCTTTAGACCATGTAAAATCTGAATTTTCTCCATGTAACTCTTTGAAAATATGTGTGAAGTTGTGAATCCTTCAAGATCTATTCTTTTATGATTAATTTGAAAGATAATATTGTCTTGCCCTTTTGTTTAGAACACTAGGAGTGATATTGGCTAACCTATGTGATTTGATTCATTGAAATACATGTGAATTTCTGTGGGAATATGTTGAATTCATTGATTCTATTGAACTCTATGCCTCCTATGTGATTATGTGAACCTTTGAATCCTTTTATATGTTTAAATCTTTGACTCTATATAAAATTTTAGTGAATCATTGTAGCTCCGAACTTATGAACATTGAATTATACACTAACATTGAATCTAAAGAAAACCATATACCCTTGAAGTGATTGATTTATGGAAATGTGATGCTTACAATTTCTCTACACATTATAGAAACATCCTGATTATTGAAACTATGTGAACCTTTGGACTTATTGATGTGAACCATTTTAGACTTTTAACTTTTAACTCATTTTGAGCCCCGTCATAGGGCTAAGTGTGACCATTGATTATGTGGGCAATGACACTAGGGCTAAGTGTGTCCTTGACTATTTGGGTCTACTCACAAGGCTAAGTATGAGAAAGTACTTCGGACATGCTCTTTGGCTCATGAATATTGGCCCTCCTCTTTGGGGTTATAACAAGGACATTGACCCTTCTCCTTGGAGTTAAACAAGGACATGGACCTTACTTGTGGGGTTTAGCATAAGATCAAGACCCTATCCCATGGGGTTGGCTAGAGCATACGAATACGTTACATAGAACCTTTGAATATCGAACTCAGAACACTTTCTTTAAACTTCGAATATTGAACTTCGAACATTATGAACTATGTGGACTCCAAATACTTTGAACACCAAAAACTGAACATTTTGAAATCATAGAACATTGGATCTTTCAAAATTTAACATATAATATCGAATTGTAAGCCTTGAACTCCACATTAACTTATTATTCAAACTTAGATTTTTGTATTGAATCATTGTCTTCTGTTTGACATGTAATTATTGTTGCTTTATACTAGTATGATGGTAATTAGTACTTCGATATATGTTTACCTTTGTACTGACCTTTGAACATGCTAGTACTCTAATATGTATTTTATCTCAGATTATTTATAGTCTGCTAGATTTCTTACAAGTTAGGACTAATACATCCATTTATTTTTTAGACTAATTATTGTTGCGGGTCCTCCATTCGAAGGACGTGTTATGGCATCCATGGCTTTCCTTTCGTATTTCTTATCCTTATTTTGGACATATTTTGGGGTCCCCCTTGGTATTGGGATCATATTTTCAGACTAGTAGATGTTTCCCTTTGTATATTTGGGTGAGAGGGCACCCTAATGATATTTTTCTCTTGATTTAATATTGTTGGATTACTATGATCTTTGTGAATTTTAGATTACGCTTTCGCATCTGATTAGTGAATATTGAATGTGCTTCCACAAACTATTGAAATATGATTATTAGATTAAGTGGACTTAAGAAAATTCAAATGAGAACATGTGGACTATATTAGATCTTACTTGTGAGTCCTAGGATTTGGATTAATTTCTATGTGGATTATCAGATTTATGAACAGTTACGAATCCGAATCCGGAGCAATACGGATCCACATCAGAATCTGGGTTTGGGGGTGTTACAACAATAGTTTTTTGTGAAAAATGCATTAATCTTGGGTTTATGTTTGGATGGAGCTTATTTAGAAAATTCATCTTCTAAAAAATCAATTATTGGTTCAAGGTTTTTAAAATTTTTTTATGGAATTAATCTTGGTATTATTTGGAGTTTTCTATTGGACCTTATTTTCCATTGTGGTCCTTCTATGCCCAAGAATTTGAGGATTTAGCAAGAGAATTATAGGTTCCTTGTCAAACCAAAAAAGAAAAAAGGTTCCTTGTCAAACCAAATTTTGGTGTTGATAGAGGCCTCTTTTTTATCATACATAATACAATTGTTGTGTAATAAAGATAAAAGAAGTGCCATAAATATTTGGTCTGATAGAGCGATAATTCCATTACAACAGTGATAGAGAATTAAGGGGTCCATTGGAAACATTCTCATAGTTTACATATGTGTGATCACTTCTCATGATGAGTAAAAATTAGAATTAAGATGTCCTGTTAAAATTTGCTCTAAAAAAATAATATTTTGATAGATTCTAATAGAAAAAGAAGTGTTGTCACTTTAGATAACATGTCTACTTGTAACGTCACAATTGTTACGACAATGAAGATCAAGATGTTTGATAGAGTGATTATACCTTGGGTGGAGTGATGTATGTCCAAAAATCTGTGGATAAATCTATTAATTATCACTAAGCCAGTTTAACTCCATATGTTACAAATATTCATCAGCAAGTAAAGTCATGAAAATCATACATAGTTGTTTAGTCTTGGTGAAGGAAAAGATGTGTGATAATTTGTATCATTTGATAGAGAATACAATGATTATGATATCCTTGGGCCTTGGAGGAGAGCTAGAATTAGGATGCACGAAACAATAAGTACTTGTGCAAGATCTTTTGAAAATCATATGTAGTTGTTTAGTCCTAATGAAGGAAAAGATGTGTGATAATTTGTATCATTTGATAGAGAATACAATGATAATAATATCCTTGGGCCTTGGAGGAGAGCTAGAACTAGGATGCACAAAACAATAAGTACTTGTGCAAGATCTCTTTTGCAATTGGAATCGAGACATATGTTATAGGTTCTTAGGTAACAAATGATGGTGATATAACTCTTGCAATTGAAAGTAATAAATCGGAGGTCTATCTCTACAGTTAACAAAATGAGTCAATTTAAAGAAACTACTTAAGCACATTTTTTGTTTTATGATCAAGTTAGGTATAGTCAAGACCAGATTGATTCGATGATATGTGTTGATGGTTTTCCAAGATCAAGGTTTTTTTATAGTGATAGCAAGCAATTTATTTGATTAAAGTTTGAGGTGAAGGTGTGTTCCAAACATAAATGATCTAAAGTTCACTAAGGAGGATAAGTGTCTATTTATCTTTGAGGTGGTTCGAAAGTGGTCAAAGCGGAATGTTTTGAACATGTCACATGTTTTGTGTCTTGACAAAGATATTGGTAAAGTAAAATACAATAGGATATCTTTAAGGTGGCTATGAAATAAGCCAAAGTGGAGATTGTTGTGTTAGTATCATGTTTATCAATTATTGGATTGGTGAACAATCTCATGGATGGGATGTTAGAAGTTTTTTTCTCAATGGAAGTGTCATTTCCTTGTATTCAAAGGAGTATGGACATAAGAAGGACTCTTTGTTTAAGAGAATTTTTTATGAGAAATTGAAGATTGCTTTGAATTTTCTTCCCTATGGTTTTCTCATTAAATATAATAAAAGAGAAAATGAGTTTCTTCATAGTGAGAAAACAGAGTATTTTCCAAGTTGTGAGAGAATGTTTTAAGGTGTTCTTCATTAATTGTTAAAGATTCTTGGGTTTGTTAATGTAAATTGTCAATTTCATAATTTTTAAAATACATGGAGTAGTAGATTAGGTATGGCATGAGCACGAGGCATATCTTAGTCATGTCTATAATCATCAAGTGTCATTAGATTCCAAGAAGGAAGACAAGTTCCAAACACTTGAAGCCGATGATGATCTATTCCCAAGATTGCTAAGGTTCGAAGACTTGAAGACCTGAAGTTCATCAAGTTTATGAAAGGTTTGTAAAGGTATATAATATGATAAACATAGTGTAAAAAAAACAAAAGTCTTCAAGTCTTCAAACCTTAGCAATCTTGGGAATAGATCATCCCATGCCACCTACATAGGTTCTCAAGTGAGTAGGAGTAGGTTCAAGGCATAATGACAGAAAAATAGGGGAATCAAATCGATGCAGAGGGTGTCGAATCAATCCGCACTTAGCGGATCGATTCACTATTTATCGGATAGATCTGGCAAGGTTCGAGTGTCTCAGATTGAGACACCGGATCAATCTGGGGATGTCGGATTAGCCAGATCGATCCGACATCATAAAATTTCTAAAACAATATAAGATCTACGTTTGTGATTTTTTTACCATTGGGGTAGATGCCATATCAAGGGTGCACGACTGTGCTCGTCCCCTCTAAATATGAAAGAAGCTCAAATGAGCTTTCTAACACACAAGAACACAACTTGAACTCAAGAAGGAAAGTAAAGAGAGATTTGAGAGAAAGCTAAGGCATCCACACCTTCCAACTACAAAAGGTTCATGGTAATGTACATTGATTGAAGATCAAAAAGCCTTTAAGTGCTTCCCTAACACTCTATACTTGAAGAACAAAAAGAGGGAAGCAAGGTGAAGAGTTTACTCCCAAGTAAACCCTTGTAAGAAGCTCCAAGAAGCAAAGAGACACTCTTGGAAGCTTGGTGGAACCTATTAGCATACTAGCTCAACAAAGGAGCAACTGCCTTTATGTGCATTAAGCAATACACAAATCTTGTGAGGTAATTTGTATTGAATTTTTTTTATTGAGACTTTAGCACCTGCTAGAGACACCGGGTGTAGACCATAGCACTACTGCTAGAGACACTGGTAGTGTAGACCATACCCGCCAGAGACATCGGGTATAGAC
>JAOXJP010232197.1:0-10509 GCA_025762735.1 Platanus orientalis | reverse complement strand
GAGTTCAGTTAAAGTTCATAGATAGAGAGAGAGATACCAGTTTATCTATTTTCCAGATTTTAAGAGGATTTTGGTGGCCAACACGTATCCAAAAATCTCAATAAACTAAACTGCAAATTCGGTGGGAGAGATATTAGGGTAGTGAAAACGATGGAATAGGAAAGGGATTAGGTTTCCAAATTCGGTGGGTTCAGGGTATAATAGGAATAATAAAAATAGCTTAACTGTTAACTACCACTTTTTTTCTAAATTTATCTCTAAAAAAACCAATTTCGAAAATAATTTTTTTACCTCGTTATTTGGCAATTTTGCCAAAACTGTGAACCGATTTGGGAAAAATCCCTAATTTTATTGGTCTTGAGCCCATAAACATGTAAATCTGAGAATGTGGGTGCCACAAATAAACACTACTATTCCAAGCAAATACTTTTGAGATCAGTTGTAACTTGTAACATAGACACTTATGACTGTTTTTGGAGATAGACCTACTTACAACACAAAAGTATGCGCGTGTATATATGGGATTTGTGTAGCCTATGCAAATAGATGGCATAAGGCAGTCACGATGATGATGATAGTGACAATGATGATACACTCAAAACACATTAAAACTAACCTCAATTCCAAAGCAATAGAGAGCTGGTTCAGTTCATCAAGCATGCCTTTTGCTTCTAGAAACAGGTTCCCATCTTCGTTCTGACAAATGTTCTTCTGGGTCAATCGGGCAATCGCAGTATCAATAACGCAAATAGATTCCTTCACCTCCAACTGAACAGAAACAGAAAACTTTTAGATGCTGTTCTAGTCATTGACACATAAAATGAATGTATTTGATCATCATACCTTAATCTGTGCAGCATTAAAAGCAATGCTTCTAGCAGTCCCATACTTTTCATGCTCTCCCGAGTCCAAAGCATCGAATGTTTCCCAAAAATGCCTATAACTCTTTTGCAAATCACTGTCTTTGTTTTCATTCTCCAATTTGATGTCCTGTTCTACCCCTCCAGCTAAGTCTGAACTAGAAGGAAATTCAATACTCTTCCCTTGATTGATTCTCCCCAAAGAAAGATTCACGCTACAAGAATTTTTAGTTTCTAGCTCATTAACACCAACTTGACTTCCTGCATTTTTTAAATTCTTTGGGAACAACAGTCTCAATACATCCTCTCTGCCTTGAATGAGCTCCATGTTTATAACAATGGCATCTGAACATAAATGTTTTGGACAATTGAATCCTGAAGTCAGTACCACTAGAGGATTTCCAATAGTTCTAAATGCTTCAGAAAGCACGTCTAGAAAGTTATGTTTCTGCCATCCCCGAAGGATCTCATAAAATTCCCGAGGCAATTGTGAACTAATGTCATTCCTACCTAGTAATTTTGAAAGTAAACCAAAATGATCCCCAGAGTTCAGACAAATTAAACCAATCTCAACACTAAAAGCGGTGAGTAATCCTTGAAAGTGAAGTTGGACTTCTTGAGCCATTCCAATGTCACCTCCTTCTCGAAAAGAAGTTGCTTGATTTGGCTGGCAATAAAATCATAAGACACTGCTAAAGATGCATGTGTATCATTTAATGGACGGGTGCTTGAGATGGCATTCCACTCCTGACAGTGAAGTGTTTCAACAATAGAAGATTTTGTCGTAAAAAAAGATGCTTGGCAAGAAGATACCCAATATAAAAGGCGTTCAACAAGATACAGGTAACAGTGAGGTGACATATAATCAGCTTCCTTCTCCCAATCCACACTATATGTATTTTCTAGAGCCAGTTGGAGCATGCAGACTAGAGGCTTCTGCCCAAATCCCGACCCCATGTTTGCTTTCAATTGCTTGATGAACTCTTTCCAAGGTGGGTTCACATCAAAACGGTACACAATCTTCTGATAAAGTTCATCTGTTAGCTCTGCAGATGCGAAGATCAGCATAACCACCCTCCCAATTTTCCCATGTGTCAGCTTACCCTTCAAAATGATGTCTTCAATAATTATATGTTTAAGTAAACTCCTAAAAAGACTGGTTCCTCTCAAAGCAATCATGTTTTCAGTCATTGTTTGCCTCCAATCTAGAGGAAATAGATTGTCAAAGTTCTCTCTAGATAATGCAATGAACTTCTGCAGGTCCTTTGCATGGTGTTTCAAATCCAGCAACTCAGACTCCATTAGAAACTGTGTAACTTCAAAGATGTGAAGGACAACCATACTTTGGCAAAATATTGGGAAAGAATATTGCTTAGAGAAATTATGGAGTGCTTCAAGATTTTTCAATACTTTGATACCAACAAAAGATACTTCTGAACACCAATAACTCCGGGCAGCAGAGACAAATTGGTGAAGATTCACGCTAACCAAGTTACCCTTTCTCCGAAGAGATCTGTCATCAATTAGTCTTACCCAATAGGCATTAGAGTTGACCCAAATGTAGATACGATTAGGATCATTTTCCTTTTTCAGTACACCCATGTAATCTAAACAGAACTGTCCATGGTTCATATATTCATTCTCATGGTGGGATCCAAGGGAAAGGAGGAACTCAGATATGTTTACAATTGTTCCCCTCCAAATGTTCCAAAAGTAAGTTAGTGTTTCAACAGAGACATGATTCCTGCAAATGGTGTCTTCAGCATGTTTCACCATATCCAAGATGACTTCTTGTTCCCATTCATATTCTGAGGGTTCTGACCGAAGATGAAGATCAAGAATTTTCCAAGCAGAGAAAAATTTAATTCGGAGATTCTTAAATTTACGGGAAGCAGTCAAGTATGGTTCCATGTGTAACAAGCTGGTCTCCTGGTTCAATAATAGGCTGGCTTCCATGCAGACAGACTCATAGAAGAAATCTGATTTATTCTTTGCAATCAGCTTGGCTTTCGCTAAAAGTTCTTTCTTCTGTGTAAATTGCTTCAATGGCCAACCTTTGCTTCCGGGTCCCCAAAGAGAGTTGCCAACAACATAAGAGAGAATGATCCTAGATGCATCTTCAAAATGTCCCACCTTCCTTAACATATCAGCCTCAAGAAGAAGATCCCCTTTCTGCTTTGCAATTCTGGCAGCCTCCATTAGATTCCCTGACTCTTCCTCCAACAACACAAGCTCATCGAGATAATCCCAAGACCTCAAGAAAGTACGTATGGACTCCTTGGAATTAAAATCCTTGACAAACTTCATCATACTTTTGGTATCTTTAAGCTCATGATAGTGAGTTGCACATTTCTCAAGAAAAGATTGTTCCATTTCATCCAATTCTGGATTTGCAACCTTACCAACAGCAGTTGAATTTTTTTTCCAGCACTTGATGAAGTGCAATCCCATGTCAAAGAGTTTTCCCCTGGTGCAAGCGGACAAGCACTTCGAGAAATAGTTTCCCCTGGCATATGCTTCAGCGGCAAGATTCCAACATCCAACCAATGAGAAACAGTCACCAGCATCCTCCAGCCTTGATTCTCCACATTTCTCCAAATAAACCATCCCTGTATCAGTAACAGCATATTACAAAATAAGGATCATAGTTACCAGCCCCACAAGGGTCATAAATATTTAGTCACGTTAGCTACCAGGTTGCCTACACCTAAGTTCAGTACATGTGGCTTGCATGCAGGGTTGAAGGATCCATCGAGTCTCAGGTCAGAGATATCCTAGAACAAAATGTACTTATCAGATGATTGTAAGATATTCATTCATTAACCAATTTCTATGGACATACACCATTTAGTCCTTTATTTGTCAACAATACTGGGATAGATCGGATATTATCAACTTATCAGGTCAACTTTTGGTGTAAGAGGATACACATCAGACCAACACAAAACACTGGTTCCAGAAGCTCTCCAACTCATGCTAATGTATGTAATTACAAGAGACTCTGTTATTTCCCATAATATCCAATCAGAAAATATACATAGCACAAAATTCATTCGATAGTCATTTATAATATAATATCATTGCCATTTGATCAGATTGGAAAATTACACTTAAGATTATGAAATGGAAGCATTTCTATTATCCATATTGAAGAAAGAATATGTTTACAGAATCACAAGAAGAAACAAGAACAGCATGAGAGACATATATTCCCTCAAAAGCCAATTAATGTTTTAATTATTTAATTATTCTTTTATACATATATGATTGTATGGGCATGTTATTTTGTTGTTCCGATGACTTGAATAAACTCAATTTTGCTTAATTTTTCATGAAAATTACAGAACTTAAACTTGATGCACCCATGATCGTCATATGAAATTCTAGGATTTAAATCAAAGAAGATTAAAGGAAAATACCTTGTAGCTTAACTGGACACAAGATGAGATATCCAACCATGTCTCTTCAGCATTCACACATGCTTTAGGTTTACTCCAAGCTTCTTCATGTCCAAGAAGACCATAGGTCCCCTCTTGAACGTGGATAGAGGTATTTAAATAGTTTTTGAGGAGCTAAAGAAATGTAAAAGGTGTGGGATCCTAATGGGATTCTTATCCTTAGTCTGCAGGGTCCAGTAACCTTAATTTTAGTCAAAAATGCTTTAAGAAAAATGTATCTTTTTATAAATATAAACCAGCACACTACTAAGTGCAATGATGGCCTGTAACAGATTACAATTGAATTCCCAAAGATAAGAAAATAGAAATGATACTCTTTTTTATAGATATGTCACAGATATGTCCTTCCATTGCACAATCTTCCTTATGACCTTTAGAATAATAAATCAATACTGTTTAATCCCTTTCGTCATTAGAATATGATCTTAATGAACTCAAGGAATCGATTGGACATTTAAAATATTTCTTTGACAAAATCTTTTTCAAAATAAACATATTTACCAAAATATAATTTTGAAATCATTTGACAAACTCTCTATTAAAATCATTGGTACCAAATTTTCTTGTCCAGTTAAATCACATATGTCCCAAGTTGAATATATCTCCAACTTAAGGGTAATGGATTCCTTGTGAGGCATTCATACTCTCAAGTATCATGTAGGCTATCCAAACTATCCATGATATAGCAACTAATTTGACATCATTGGTTGGTAGCTAAAAGGAAAAAAAGAACTTTACAAGACATGACAACTGTCATGCTGTCTAGTAAAGATCTTCCCAAAAGGTTTTGGGATGAAGTCGTAAACACCGCTTGCTACACAAGCAATAGGGTGTTCCTAAGGCCTAATACTTCAAAAACTCCAAATGAGTTATGGAATGGCAACAAGCCAAACTTGAAGTACTTCAGAATTTTTGGTAGCACTTGCTATATCTTGAGAGATAGAGAAAACTTAGGTAAGTTTGACACAAAAAGTGATGAAACGATCGTTTTCACATAGAAGCAAGGCCTATAGGGTCTTCAACAAAAGAACCTCTACCATGAAAGAATCTATCAATGTCATTATTGATGATCAACTAAAGACTCAAACCAACAAGGTAGAGGAAAATGAAGAAAACCCTTAAAGTGAACTTAAATCACTTGAGAATGAAACCTTCCAAGACTCCGGAAGTGAGTTAAAAGAGATAGACATTGATGAAGTGAAACACCCTATGGAAAGAAGATTAATTAAGGGACACTCATCAAAGGATATAATTGGAGACCTATACAAAGGTGTCAAAACTAGAAACAACTTGAAAATTTCATCAGTCATGTGTGCTTTACATCAACAGTTAAGCCTAGGAAAGTGAGAAAAGATTTAAATGATCCAGACTGGATCCTAGCTATGCAAGAAGAGCTCAATCAATTTAAAAGAAATGATGTGTGGTACCTTATTGAAAATTAGAAGATAAAAACATAATTGATACTAAAGGGATTTTCAAACAAGATGGATGAGCATGGAACTGTTATTAGAAACAAGGCTCGCTTTGTTGCTAAAGGTTATACTCAAATTGAAGGGATTGATTTCGAAGAGACATTTGCACCAGTAGCAAGACTAGAGTCAATCCAAATCTTGTTATCCATTGCATGCCATTGAAATCTAAGTTATATCAAATGGATATCAAAAGTGCATTTCTCAATGGAATACTTCAAGAAGAAGTATATGTGGTACAACCTGAAGGGTTCAAGGATCCACATCTACCAAATCATGTATATAGGTTGAAAAGAACACTATATAGATTGAAATAAGCTCCAAGAACTTGGTATGACAGACTTACCAAGTTCTTGACATACCACAAATTCATCAGAGGGAGTGTAGACAAAACATTCTTCATCAAGAAAAAGGATGGTCACATACTCATTGCCCATATATATGTCGATGACATTATTTTTGGGTCAACATGCGAAGAACTGGTACACAGATTTGTACACACAATAAAATCCAAATTCAAAATGAGTATGTAGGGAGAACTGGGATTCTTTCTTGGATTACAAATCAAGCAAACAACAGATGAGATATTTCTAAACTAGTCCAAATTTGCTAAAGATCTACTATCCAAGTTTGGACTTTCTAAGTCTAAACCCTTAGACACTCCTATTAGCATGAGTGAGAAAATTACTAAAGATCTTGATGGAGTCGATGTCGATTCCACCGAATATAGGAGTATAATAGGAAGTCTGCTATATCTAACAGCTAACAGACCCAACATTTCCTTCCATGTAGGTGCATGCGCAAGGTATCAAGCAACACCTAAGGAATCACATTTGAAGGTAGCTAAAGGGATTATTAGATATGTCCATGGGATATTCAACTTTAGCCTTTGGTATCCATTAGATACAAACCTAACAATAGCTGGATTCTCATATGCTGATTGGGTAGGAAATGTAGATGATCGGAAGAACACCAATGGTGGATGTTTTTACATAGGTAATTACAACTACTTTGGATGAAACAAATGCTTGCAGGCTACAAGTTGTCTCCAAAAATGATGAACTTATTCGTTGACAACTCAAGTGCAATTCAAATCTCAAAAAACCTAGTGCAACACTCAAGGACTAATCACATAGATATTAGACACCATTTCATTTGTGAATTGGTGGAAGAGAAAACAATCTCTCTAAAGTACATGTTGATCGAGGATCAATTGATAGACAACCTCACAAAGGCACTGGATTCTAAAAGGTTTGAATACCTTTGAGGCATAATGAAGATGTGCTCATTTTGAATGAAGGCACACAATTACCTTAACAATGAATCAAAAACATTAATTAAGGGTAATGGGGGGATAAATTGAAGAAATAACATAATTTTTTAAAAAGATTTCATTTTTTATCAATCTAAGATTGATCCAAACTGACGGTAATCACGAAATATGAACCATTTTTTGCTATTTAAAGGGATGAAAACCCTTGGATCGATCTTAGATCGAACTAGGATCATCCCTAAGGCATTTTTTACTCTATTTTCTTCTTCCCTTTGCAAACTCTCTCCTTTCTTTGCAAACTCTCTCAATTCCCCACTCCACACCATGTCAAAATGGGATCTAGGGAAGGCACCCATGTGTGAAAAGGAGCAACCTAAGCTCCCAAGGACGGCATCGATCAACTATAGAGCATTATGTAACTATGCCTCTCTCCACAACTACAACAACATCTTCTCCAAGAAGAATATCTTCATAGAGCGGTTTGTGAAGCAGACAACCCTTTGGGACTTCACAGTAGGAACAACAATTTTGAACGATGGGTGGATGCAAATCATTGTCATCAAGGGAACCGTACAACGAGAAGCGATGAAGATTTTCTTCTCCAACATCTACAACACCAAATTCACCAACCTATCATTTAAGAGAGAAGTTTATGGGGTTCGGATGCTGATCAACCCCGATCTGGTGGTGATGCTTTTGGGGATTGCTCCCCACCACCACCAACATTGCAGTCTTCCCTAATCAAGCGATAGACAAAGCTCATATCTTTGAGCTTTTTGAGAGAAAGGAAAATTGCTAGTGTTGGTAATTTCCAATTGTTGAATGCTGGATGGTGACAAGGGTGCTCGACATCATCATTGTGCACAACCTTCTCTAAATAACGCATAAGATGGTTATGATGGACGATCACCTGGTCACTAGCCTGATGGAGGAGAAGTCCATCGATGTCCAAAAAATCATGTGCCAGGTCATGTTACAGTCATCCATCAATAACGGGACAAAGCGAGGGTTGCCATATGGGGTGCTTGTCACCCAAATCATAGAGCAGTGTAGCATCACTTTTCCCAGAGACATGGTAGTCCTTCCTCAAGGACTCCCCATCGATGATGACACCATTAAGAGGATGGAAGGGCAAAGGTAGACAATGCCAAGGGAAGCTCAGACAATTGGATAGGTAGCACAACTTGTCCTGGAAGATGCTCCACCAACACCAGAGATTCCCCCACTGACACCTAACACAGCTCCACCACATCCTCTAGCTCAGCCTCCCATTCCTGGAGTATCCCTGGCTCTTTTTGCACTCATCCAGGATATTCATCATGACCTCGGCCGTATATTTTTGTGTTTGAGCACCTAGGCCAAAAGGTTGATAGGATGGACAAGAGGCTTGTCCACATCGAATGCATCGTTGATCCTTCACAAGCTCTTAATCCTCGTTTGATTATTGACATCCTCAAGGATGATGAGGATGAGAGTAAGGAAGATGAGATGCGTAGAGCACCTCTATTTTTTTTTTGGTGTTTTGTTTTTCTTTCTTCCCTTGTACCTATCAAATTATCAATGAAGAAAGATTTTTTTCTATCTCTTTGTTCTATTGTTTTTATCTTTTATTTGTCTTTGGTTTTCATGACAAAAGGGGGAGAAAATAAAATTAAGAACATGCAAATGAAAAAAAAAGTTGAATAAGAAATTAAAGGAATGAGCATGAAGGTAGGGGGAGAGATTTAAAATATAAGGACCAAAGTAAGGATCAAATTAAGAATGAGATCCACAACCCAAAGAAATTCCCAATGTTAGGCATAAATTTCCAAAATGTTAGAGTTAAGGGGAGTAACTCAATATAGAAGTTGGTAATCCAATAAATTAAAGAACCTAAACACATAAAACTGCGATCATTATACAAGCATCTCATCTCTACTCAATTAGCATATGCATACTTTCATGACTATTCATATCCATATGCTTTCTTGCATGATCAGTATACTATTTATGATAATAGGACTAATCTCGGCTTGAGAAAGGTATTTTGGTTGTCAAATGAGTTTCAGAACCTAAGTACAATGCTAGAGAAGAAATAAACTGCAAAAGACCAAGCTTGCATCAAGGGGGAGAACTAAAGAAAACTTCCCCCAAGGATACACATCTACAGCTGGTCTATTGAGTCTTAATATTAGTACTTTTGTAATTCATTATTGTATTTTAAGTTTTGTCATGGAATTCCCGAAGGAGGAAATTGTTAATGTAGTAGGTTGTAAATTCCATAATTTGTAAAATACAAAGGTGTATAGACTAGGGCATGAGAAAATTCATGTTAAGAGTCTCAGAAGTTTGGGGACTGAAGCCGCATGAAGAATAAGCTCAAGACCCCAAGAAGAGCTAATGAAAAGCTAGCTAGAAGCACACAAGACATACCGAAGCATTCACAAGATTGTTTCAAGATAAAAAAGGTAAAACAGGTAAAGTTTGTGAATCAAAGGACCAAGGAAGTGTTTCAAGGACCTAGGAACCTTCCTGGACCAAGAAAGAACGACCCCGAAGTCACTAGAGCCCTCCAAGAACAAATTTGGGGCCTTACAGTGCAGTAGGATCAATCCAAGATCGATCTAGAGAATCTCGGGTGTAGTTTTTTTAGAAAACCAGTACTTTGGATCGATCCAAGATCGATCCAAAGTGCTAGAACTTGCTAGAAACGAGACTAACAACTAGTAAATCTTTCATAAATGGAAAAAATTAAATGGGAATAAAGAATAAACGTTCGAGATGATTCCCATTTAATTTATATGAAACAGATAACAAGCCATAAGCTCTTTATAAATTAGGGTGAACACTAGAAAGCGAGAGAGAATGCTTCCAAATATTTGAAGAAATACGTTGCTCAAATCATCTTTAAGCTCTAAAAGAGATTAAAGTCTTCATTAAGTGTGCATAACTCTCTAGATTAAGAAGAAAGAGATCGACTCAAGAAAGCCTCCCTACTCATGCTAAGGCATATCATTAAGAGGCTATCTTAAAGAGTTATTCAGTTTGGAAACTCAATCAGGATTCAAAAAGTCACAACTTGTTCAAAAGGAACGATCCCACACTATGCTAATAGCTACATCAACCTTCAAAGAGGTAAGTAAAGTTGTTTAAATTTATATGAAATTGTGATAACTCTCGTTGGAGACACCGAGAGTTTGATACTTCCAGTGGAGACACCGGCAGTGTAGATCTAGGCACCTCATTGAAGGTGTACACCTTTCCCGCTAGAGACACTAGGAATAGACCCAACATTATCGTCGAAGACACCGATAATGTAGGTTTAACACTTCTTCTGGAGACACCGAAAGTGTAGACCACACTCACCAGAGAAACTGAGTGTAGTAGATGAAGGGAAGTTTACTGTTCTTGAACAAAGAAATTAGTAAAATTCATTTAAACAACCACATATCTACATATGCTTTCCCATG
>JAOXJP010232196.1:0-10509 GCA_025762735.1 Platanus orientalis | reverse complement strand
GCTCTTCTGTTTAACACCCAAATGAATGGTTTAGGTTCGCTAGCTGGATTTCTGCTGCACACACGAGTTGGGTTTGCCTCGGTTAGATTTTTTTGTGCCGTGGGGAAATGGAAGGGGCCTTACAGAGACTCCTACGAGTACACGCGTTTTTTACAACACTCTGGAGGGTCCAAAAGCCTTAAAGAAATCCATGCTCAGATCATCACCGGCGGTTATGAGCAGAACCCGTTTCTTGCCGCAAAGCTTGTAAGTCAGTACGCGGAACACAATGGATTGAACATGGAGGACGCAAGGAAAGTGTTTGATTCTGTGGGTGAAAGAGATGTTCTTTTTTGGAATGTGGTCATTAGGGGTTATGCGAATTTGGGTCCTTTTGGAGAAGCGGTGAATGTGTATGATCAAATGCGCTGGAGTGGTGTCCTTACAAATAAATACACGTTTCCCTTCGTGCTCAAGGCCTGTTCTGCAATGGGAGACGTAAAGAAAGGTCGGGTTATACATGGCCATATTGTGAAGGCTGGGTTGGAGTCGAATTTGTTTGTGGGAAATTCACTTGTGGCATTTTATGCGAAGTGTAAGGAAATCGAAATTTCTCGGAGAGTTTTCGATGAAATCTCCCAGAAAGACCTTGTGAGTTGGAATTCCATGATTAATGGTTATACCCAGAACGATTGTAGTAACGAAGCTATCATGATTCTCCACCAGATGTTGCGGGATGAAACAGTAGGCTTGCCAGACCATGCTACTCTTGTCGTTATACTTCCAGCTTGTGCCCAGGCAGCTGCCATCCTAGAAGGAATGTGGATACATTCCTACATAATAAAAACAGGGATGAAAGTTGACGTTGCTTTGGGCAGCGGTCTTATCGCCATGTATGCAAATTGTGGCTGTTTGGACACTGCCCGGGACCTTTTTGATAGAATTCCTGAAAGAAATATTGTGGTGTGGAATGCGATGATAAGGTGTTATGGGATGCACGGTCACGCAGACGAGGCACTTGACATGTTCTCGCGAATGTTGGAGACTGGTGTAAACCCTGATGGTATCAGCTTTGTATGTGTGTTGTCTGCATGCAGTCATGTGGGGTTGGTCGATAAGGGCTGGGAACTTTTCAAAAAGATGGAGGATTATGCTGTTGAGAAGAGGGATGAACATTATGCCTGCATGGTGGATCTTTTAGGCCGAGTGGGGTATATGAACGAGGCAGTCAGGTTTATCGAAAACATGCCTGTGAAGGCCGGAAAGGATGTCTATGGAGCCTTGCTTGGTGCTTGTAGAATACATAATTATATAGAGCTTGCTGAAGAAGTTGCAGAAAGATTGTTTGTTCTCGACCCTGACAATGCAGGGCGATACATATTATTAGCAAGGATGTACGAGGATCTGGGGCGGTGGAGGGATGCAGCTAGAGTGAGGAAGATGATGAGGGAGAAGAGAGTCAAGAAGCCACTTGGATGTAGTGTTATCAAGGTCGATTGTATGGTCCACACATTTGGAGTGGGGGACGAGTCGCACCCGATGACGGGCCAGATTTTTGACACATTGGAAAGGTTGGAGAAGGTAATGGAGAATGAGGAGGCGATGGTTTGTTAAGCCTGCTGTTGTTAAGGAAATAATGGACATTAACACCAAGTTTGTGTGGGACTTTCTTTTTGAAGACCAATATTATTTGTCTGCCTTGTATGAAAAGCGAACGGATAGATGGGCTGTAAACACCATTGTTCTATAAATTATGTTGCACCATTACAAGAGGTAACGGAGGAAAATAAGGTAAGGGGTTGATGGGATCGTTGTTGCTAACTTGCTATGGAAAGAACAGACATTAACCCCAAGTTTGTCTCCGGCCTTGCTGTATGAAGACCAATGTTATCTGTTACTTTGTATTAAAATCAATGTAACGACCTCAATGTAGTTAAAAATTCTGAGTATTGGCTTTATGATAAAACCTTGTGATCGACCAATCATTTTATAAATATATTTAATGTCATCGGTTCATGTGAATAAGCTGGTAGTTGAATCAATTGGGGCCAATTGATGTCTGGTTTGGTTTTGAACACTGTATACATTGCAGAAAGGATTTTGACTCAACGAGGGTTAAGATGTCTTTGGCTGCATTCAGCTGATGGGCTAGTTTTGGTCATGATGTTATAGCCTGTTAATTACACTGATAGACCCAACAGTTTAAAATCACTTGTAGAAAAAGATCTTATACTTCCATGGTATTTCAGCCCTGAATTATGTGAGAACCAAATATATGAGAACCATGTAAGAACCTCGCAGGGATCAACACGTTGATATTTTGGAAACTGTGTAAAGGGCTAGTTTTACTAGAGCGTGAACCCCCTGTCAACACGTCGCTCATACCTTGGTTAAATCCCAGTTAATTTTTTAGGTTTTAACCATGGTTAAAACCGAGTAAACCAAAGTCAAGATAGTGGGTTGCGTACCAATGAAAAGGAGAATGTGCCAGAACGTACCAGAACCAAGTCGTTTTCTTGCTAGAATACGCCCCAGACAATTGCCGAACTAGGCAAGAAGCAACCCATCTTTTTTTTCAAAGCAACCAGAATACCCTCCTAATTAAATTAATTTTTTTTTTAAACCTTCCATTGGAATTCTTCATTTTCTCTCTCTTTGTTTGACCATGGAAGGAGGAGGAATGTTGTCAGGGATCTACCAGAGCTCCATTTGTGGCTACAATAAATCCGCTTTGAAACGCAAGGGGAAAGCAATTTGGGAAAAAAGTGTGAGCGGACCGACGAGAGAGAGCGGACCACCCTAGCTTGTTTCTGGCAATGACAAACTCAAGGTTAGTTTTTTTTTTTCCAAATCATTTGAATCATGGATTTTCTTTTTCTTTTTCTTTCTTGTTGGAACAACTCAAACCCCTAATTTCGAGTTACCATTGGAGCAACTCAAAACCCCAATTCTCGTCTCTTCCTCTGCTATTTTATTTTTTGCTAATTTGTATTGATGGGTATGTTTTGTTGATCATCTAGATGGAGAAACACATATTGATTTTAATTTGTTTTCTTTCTGTTCCCATTCATTTCTTTGGAGTTTGTTTGCAGGTTTCCTTTAAATTATCGTCCTCAAAGGATAGACATTCTAAATGTTCTATGCGGTTCCTATCAAGTCAATTTAAAGAGCAATGGTGTCAAAGGTTCGTCTTCTTGCTTTAGTTTTGGTTCCTCAAAGAAACAGAGTTTCATTTTATTTTTATTTCAATTCCAAATTTCTTCGAATATTTTCATTTTTTTATTCAGAGGTTGAAGATTTCAAAAGAGATTATAGTAAAAAATCTGTCGATGCAAGCATTCATCTTGAACTTTCCCACATGATATTGCTGGTCGTTAAAGAAGAATAACTTAAAGAGCCCATCCAGCAACATCACACTTGAGGACTTGAAAATGGAAAGACCGACCAATGGATTTCAAAGATTGATGACTTGACCTACTTCTTAGATGAGAAGGAACATGAGGCCCAAGTTAATGAATTGAAGGGAGCTAAACAGTTGGAATTCATGGACAAATAAACTGAAAAAGAAGTAAATATTATTGGCACAACAATCTGCAGATGAAAAGAATGAAAGTAGTGAAGGAGACCCAGAAGCAATTCAACATCATCCATGAAAAGGCCAACATGTTGAAGGCGAGGGAGAGACGCTTCACCATAATAAAAATATCAAGAGTCTGAAATTGAAAACAAGATCGAGGCATAACAGTTCAAGTTCTTGAACTTCTGTTAGCCATGTGTGTGCAAGTTATGTCTACACAGTAATGTTGTCAAAGCAAAATAAGTATACATTTCAGATTTGTGTAATTTTATAATCTGCTGCTCTTTCTAGTCCTTATAATTTGGAGTTAATGAAATTTAGTGTTTCAATTTTAAGGGATTTTTAATAATTAGCATACCATTAGCAACTGATAATTTTTGTTAGAGCTAGTTACTCCACTTAGTTGGATGCGAGCTTCTAATTTTGTCAAACCTACCCTCTATTCAATTGCCAATCTTAGAGTTTTCTTCATACATAGTACATATACCTATTAACCTCTCACAATAGTCCAACTTGGTCAAATTTTGGACTAGGTGATCTCCTTGGCATGGTACCGGAAAATCAACTCCAAATGATGATTCAAGTAGCATAACAAATAGTGCACAAATGGTTCATATGAGCATGGTTAGAATTTGAAGATTGGTACCATTCAATTGATGGATTTATGAAATATGGTTCATTTGAGAGGTACTACCATTCAATAAACTAGAGCAATGATAAGGAGACCACCACTCCTCTTGATTTTGCTGGTCCGTCCTCTATTTGGATACAAAGCAACCTTAATTAAAGTCCGGTGGTAGATCAACACAATCTGCATTGAAGGGCCATCACATTTTCCATTGAACTAAATCCAACTAATCGATGATTTTAACTTTTAGAAACAACGGAATATCAAGGCAATGATCTGAATATACTTTGCAAACATCCAAGCATCCAACATCGATCTTTGCAATTCAATAAGAATTGCAAGCATCTTGCTTCAAACATCCAACATCAATCTTTGTAATTACAACAAAAAACCCAAACATTTTGCTTCAAACATCCAACATTAATCTTTGTAATTCAATAACAAATCCAAGCATTTTGCTTTAAACATCCAACATCAATCTTTGTAATTCAATAACCAATCCAAACATCTTGCTTCATATTCTTGGGAATTTACACCTATCTGCATATGTTTTGTCTTTTATTTGCATATATGTCCATGTTTATATTTTACATTTTTCACTAACAATATCCAGGTCCTTAGCAGATGCACCATTTACATATAGCCATTACTATAAAATTATAAATAAATAGGAACCTCGATCATCCTTCTCCCATACTTACAACTATTCCACTAGAGAAAATGAGGGAGATTAGGTCATCTTTAGTAGTTGGACAAGCAGCCAACTCATAGTGCTCACCACTAGAACCCCACCAGGCCAAGCTTTTGTCCTCCATTGTCAATGACAAGTAGAGCTGTACGCCCTTGAAAGCTAACCCAGCATCCAGAGCTCAGAGCTTTGGAAAGCATAGAGATAGTAAACCCATTCATTATAGTCCAATGTTTTTGCCAATGGCATCATAGTTGTTGCTCTTAAAAGGATTGAAATGTTGATTAGAGGGAGCAGAAGGCAAATAAGAACCGACACCAAAGCTTCTTAGAGGTAATCAATGAATTGAATTTGTGGCAAGAAATTATGGGAATCAATTAGTCGTCACTGGTGATAGTAGAAATAAGATAAAAGCAGGAACCAACTAGTTATCCTTAAATTACTCGTTGGTCTATCGCCGTTGAAGTACACACTTGAAGTAGGGCCATTTGCACATACCTAAAGTAGGGTCGGCGATCGGCAACTGGCGAACAAGGGACCACTTGGCCAACAGCGGCGGGAACAACCAAAATGAACAGGGCCCGCTGCTCTTTGGGTTTTGTTGTAGAGGTGGAGCAAATCAAAATGGCCTTTGACCGACGACTGGTGAACGGGAGACCACCTGATTATAGGTGGGAATAGTAAGAGACGACGATTTGGGGTTATGGGTTTTTGTCGTTCTGGTTTTTTTGTTGTGGAGAAGGAGAATATAACTGTGGGACCCACTGTATAAACCTGAAACCACGGTTAAGGCCCTTTGCACGGTCTCTGAAACATTAATGTGTCGATCCCTACGAGGTTCTCACATGGTTCTCACATAATTCGGAGCCTAGTATTTCCTTTCCTCCTTGAAATATTATTTTTAATATATTGATACGAAGGTGCATGATTTATGGTACCAAGGATTTTTTTTTGGATGAGTCTTGTCCCAAGGAGTTGGTACGACCCCATAGATCAGTCCAAGGTCAACCTAGCATCAGGGGTCGATACATCAGCACCGAAAAGTAAAAACATCCCCTCAAAAGTGTAAATCACTTTTTCTGATGTGTTGGCCCCTGAGGTCGGTCTGACATTGGGCTGACCTTAGGGGTCACACCAAACCTAAGGCAGATTTATTGAAATAAAATTTACTGATTACTTATGTTGTTGTAATTTTTTTTCTATAAATAAACAAATTTTGGTGGAAGGCCTTATCCTTTACGGGCTATAGCCCAGATCACAATAATTGAAAGGGCTGGGTTTGTACGAATTAGGTCTTGTAAGAAACATCTGCGTTAGACTTGGGCTGCTCTGTTAGGCCAACGGATCAAGCTCATGCTTGATTTCAATGCCCATCATATTAAGTGGGTTGTGTTAAGGCTTGGACTAAACCTGGCCCAAATGATCGTAGATATTTTTCTCCTATCTACGGCTCTACCCTTAAATACGATTCGTAGTCGTGGTGCGACCAATGACAGGCAGCTGTGAAACAGAGAGATCCCCGTGCTTATTAACCCCAAAGCTATACCCTTCGAAAGGGAGCTTCTAAAGGCACCTCCATTTTTGCTTTCCATACCCCCCTTCTTTGCATCCCCTATTTTTTTCTTTTACACCCGTCCACACCTAAAATTCCCTCCTCTTACCCCTATTTGATTTCAAATTTCTCTCCACACCCCATTTGATATTTTCTTCCTCCCTCTTTATCTCTCACATAAAACCCTAAACTCCTCTCTCTTTCTCCTCACCTCCCCTCACTCCCCCTCTCTCTTGCCGGTGCATTGCTGCCTGCACCTTTGCCTGCCCCCTACACCTCCGCCTTCACCTTTCCTGCTGCCTGCACCTTCACCCGCCGCAACTGCCTGCACGTCTGCCCACCGCCTCTGCCTGCTAGCCTCCCTTCGCCTACACCGCCTTTGCCTGAACTAGTGGTTTGGACAGGGGCCTCTCTGCCCAGACCTGTAGGTCAAGACAGGGAAGCCCAGGTCCAGATGGGAATTTTTTTTTGTGGGAAATTATTTACAAAAAAAAAGAAAAGAAAAACAAATTTTGGGGGTTTTTTTCCAAGTAATTTGTTGAAACTGTTCGGTTTTATTACATATATGGATGCTCGTGGTACTTGTGTACCACCGATGGCATCGACCAGACGAAATCACACTGGCTAAACGTCGAGAGCGTCCACATAAGAGTCTGAATCATCAGTGTCTCAATACATAGATGACAACTTGGTGTGCTTATATCGTGAAGACCACAAAGAGACTGATGAGGCTCCCGACGTTCCTAGAGCTCCTAAAGACCCTTCATTATTACCGAGCTTCATGACACATATTGCTGCGATAATCTGCCAACAAGAGGTATTACAAATTTATTATTTTTATTTATTATTGTTATTCAATGTTGTTAATTTCCAATGTTTATATTTATTATTGTTATTAACACTGTTTGTTTTGATTGTAGGAGAAGGAACAACTGAAATGCATATCCCACAACAACAAAAATTAAAGAATGGGTGTTGGAGAATCAAGATCCTCCCAACAAGATGTTCAGAGTATTGATCACTACTTCTGGCCTGTACCCCTTGACTTCAGCATCCTACAAGTATGTTAACAAGGTAGTGGTGCTGGCCTTTGTGGAGAGATGGTATCTGGAGACCAACACTTTTCACATGTTTTTTTGGGGAGATGAAGATTACTTTGAACAATGCCACATGTCTATTAGGGATTCCAGTTGTTGGTTGGGCTATCTTGACTCTCATCGAGAAGCTACCATTCAGGGATGCGGTCAGCGTAGTGGCTACTGAGTTGGAAGTGTCACTCGAGCAAGTAGCAAAGGAGCTTCGAGCCGTTTGAGGTATGTCTGTGAGGTTGGAGTGGCTGGGGAGTTTGTTTTACAAGGTTAATGACTTCAATGATTCGGGCCAGATTGAGTGTGTAGCCAGGGGCAATTTGTTATTTTTATTGGGTTGTACGCTATTCGCAGACAAGTCCGCTACGTGTGTGCCGGTTATGTATCTGAAGTTATTGACAAAACTGTGGGAAATGCAAGAGTATGCATGGGTGTTGTAGTCCTAGCCTATCTTTATTGTTAGCTGGGAATGACGAGTCGGGTGGATGTGAAATAGATGGCAAGGTACATCGCACTACTGGAGGGTTGGATTTATGAGCACTTTCCTAACATCACATCGGATTGCAGCCTATCTTACAATGGGTATGAGCCGTGGGTTTATAGATGGACTTCGTGAAAAGAGACTGCTCTGCTTGGAGATATTTTATGGGTCATGCGAGTGACACTTGGCGCATTAGGCGTTAATGAGGTATTACATTAAACATATGTTTATTTACGTCAATTACGTAGATTTTTACTTAAGTTATATAGATTTAACTGTTAGCTTGATTACTTGATTGACGTTCATTTTAACTTATTTTTGTAGGTTTGCTGGATCCCATATGATGACCTCGACTTTTGAGCACAATATCCATTTTTTGATATTACATTTTATCATGGCGTGCTGAGGTGCCTTGATTTGGTCAAGCTTTACCATCCGGACCTGGTATGAGATAGTTCGGTTAGATCCAGTACATTCATTCCCCTTAATTTCCCCCATGTCGATGTGTGCGCGGTGCCTTACCTATGCAGTATTGGGTCGAGTATCCTTACATTGATATGATGTGGGAAAGTTGGGATAACCACATGCTAAGCAATAAGGCGCGATCCGGTCCAGCTTAATTTCCTAGGGACTATACTTCGGAGTCCATGCAGTGGTATGCATGCGTGTCCCACCTATATGTGCAGAACCTCGCGTTTTGAGCCATATATGTGGCCGATCAGTCTTTACATAGTAGCGCACCCTCAATGCCACCTGATCCACATCTTACACGTGTATTGGGGCTTATGGATCCTGTCATCAGTCGTGGTTTTGCTACATCTCCAGAGGACATGCTCTATATGATGCAGGAGGTTCAACAGATGATTAGTGAGATTGTGCTTGATCTAGCCACTGATCCCACTGCTCTAGCTGCTCCCGATAACCGTACTAGCCTCACTTTCTTCTGCAAGCGCTGTAAGGACATAAAGTGAAGATGAGAGAGAGAGACACACATGTAAACATAATCTTTTTTTTATAAAGATACATTTTCCTATCTTTGTACAAGGGATGACCCCATTTGCATGATCATATTTTATTGATATCATTTGAATCAGTCGCAGTTATTATCTTATCCTTCTTTTTTTATTATCTCTACAATGCGTGTGTGCGTCGACAATGTATGCGTGCCCTTTGACAAGGACGAAACCATTTCTCCATCCAACATTACCCATCCATTTGTGTAATGCTGCGATTGAAACATAACTAGACAATGAAAAAAATACAATATACGCACTAAAAAAAGGGGACATTACGGCAAAAAAAAGTCAATGTGCACAGACCAAGAAATATTCCAAAAAAAAAGGTAAAAAAATGAGAGCTAGCTCTATTCGGACCTAGAGGTTGGAACATAGGCTTTATTCCAACCTCTAGGTTCGAACAGAGCCAGCTAATCTTTTTTGCCTTTTTTTTACCAATTGCAATGTTATGTAAATGAGTGGGCGATGTTGGGCGGAGAAATGTTTTCGTCTGAACAAACCTAATTATCTATTTTTTTCCTTTTATTTTTTTTGTAAGTTGCCTTTTTTTTAGTGTGTATTCCACTGATTTTTCGAAACCGTCTAGTACCATACTCAAGAAACCCATAAAGTCGTTACTGAATACAACATATCTTTATTATAAAAAGAACCGTTAAAATACAATCACCAAATGCATCAATCGTCTAAATCTATCATCTCTTGTGTGGCAACATTACAACACTTTTGTTCGGCCTTACTGGGTGGAACAAACTGGCTTTTGTTCAGACCTTGAGGTTGGAACAAAAGCCTTGTTGTTTGGACCTCAAAGTTGGAACAAGAAGGTTTTTGTCCCAACCTTGAGGTTGGAACAAACAGGCTTTTATTCAGACCTTGAGATTAGAACAAAAGCTTGTTATTCGGACCTAAAGGTTGGAACAAACGCCTTGTTGTTCCAACCTTGAGGTCCGAACAACAAGGCTTTTGTTCCAACCTCAAGATCCGAACAAAAGCCAGTTTGTTCCACCCTGTAAGGCTAAACAAGAGGTGGTAAAAAAAATGCAGAATATGTATTAGGGACTGATTTTTCTGTTCCGGTTTGACTCTTTGATGATCCAGTAACCGATTACAACGCTTTCAAACAATAATGAGTATAAAAAAATAGTAGGGTTTAGTCTCGGAGAAAGATAGGAAAGTTGGTGGTGAGAATTTGATTTTGGAAGGTGGGTGTGAGAGGTTAACCAAGGGGGAGTGTGGAGAGAATTTTCTTTTTCTTTTTTGCTTTTAGGTTTGAAGGGTCATAAATGTCATTTTAATTATGGGTATAGATTGGAATTTTTAAAAAAAGGGTGTGGAAAGAACTTTTGGAAGTGCCTTTAGAAGCTCCCTGAAAATAAAATTCAGAGGCCTGGAAGGTAAAGTCTGGCATCGTCCATAATGCAACACTTATTCCAAAAAATGGGAAATTACTTACCCAAAAGTGAAAATGATCAATCAAAATTTATTTTTTTGCACTTTTGGGGT
>JAOXJP010232195.1:0-10509 GCA_025762735.1 Platanus orientalis | reverse complement strand
TTTATTTTCAAACCTATCTCAGTTTCTACCATGAATTTCCACTTCTTAAAAGTGTTGTAAACATCAGATTTATTTTTGAAAAAATAAACCCATACCTTTCTTGTCGAATCATCGATGAAGGTAACATAATATGATAAGCCTCCAAGAGATGAAACTGGAGAAGGTACCTACACATCTGTATGAACTAATTCTAATTTTTCTGTCTTGGGTGTCTTGCTAGCCTTTGAGAAACTAACCATCTTCTATTTTCCAAAGATACAGTCGTCACACAAACCAATGTTCACTGATTTTATACTTGACATTTTTTCTTTAGACAGAAGTGCCTTCATCTCTTTTTCACTTATATGGCCAAGCCTGTAATGCCACAGATTTGAATCTTCTTCTGGGTCAGTAATTGCAACAGAATTTCTAGTGCTTGTCGTTATGTAAAGAGTACCTGTCTTGTTTCCACGAGCTACAACCATGACTCCTTTGGTGACTTTCTAGTAACTATTCATGAAAGTTACTACATACCCTTCGTCATCAAGTTGTCCCACAGACACTAAGTTTTTTTTCAATTTAGTAACATGTCTGACGTTCTATAACTTTCATACAGCCCCATTGGGTGATTTAATCTGAACATCTCATTTGCCCACAATGTCCAAAGGTTCATCATCACCTAGATAAACCTTTCAAAATTCACCATTAACATAGTTTTCCATGATTTCTCTATATGGGGTAGAGTGAAAAGATGCCCCTGAATCCAAGACCCATGAATCAATGAGATTGTCAACGCTCAAAATCAGAGCATTAAGGACCTCCTCTATTGTGACGTTCACTGAATCCTGCTCATCATTGTTCTTCCTCCTTGGTTCTAGGCAATCTTTCTTCAGATGACCCTTCTTTCTATAGTTCCAACAACTGCCAAAAGGTTTTTCAGATCTCGACTTTCTTCTTCTCTTGGAATTTGATCGACCACGGTCTGCACTTCTTTCAGATGTTCTTCACCTGTTCTCTGTACTCAAAATAGATCCTGATGTTTCCCCTGATTCCTTCCTATGAATTTCTTCACTTAGAATAAAGTCCCGAACATCATTATATTTGAGTTTTGAGTTTCCAGAAGAACTACTCACTACAGTTACAGTACCGTTCCAACTTTTCGGTAAGGAGGATAAAAGCATTAAAGCTCTGACCTCATCTTCGAATTCAATCCCTACAGAACTTAATTGGGATATAACTAGATTGAACTCGTTTAGATGATCAGTCATAGCTGTGCTTTGTGATATCTTTAGATTGAATAATCGTCGCAACAAATACACCTTATTAATAACAGAGGGTTTTTCATACATATTCGAAAGAGCTGCCATAAGACCTGATGTGGTTATCTCCTTCGCTATGTTGAAGGCAACATTACGAGCTAACGTCAATCGAATAACCCCTAGCACTTGTCTGTTAAGAAGAGTCCATTCATCTTCTTCCATACTATCTAGTTTCTTTCCTGAAAGCGGTTTGTACAAGTTCTTCTGATACAAATAATCTTCAATCTGCATCTTCCAGAACCCAAAGTCTGAACCATCGGACTTACTAATCTTAACCTTCCCTTCATCTGTAGCCATCGCTCCCACTCGAACCTGAATGCTCTGATACCAGTTGTTAGGAATTTATCCTAATCCCAGGATCGTAAGAAAGCAAAATGAAGCAAAATAAAGATAAAGAACAAAAAACAAAACACAGAAAAACACCAGATTTACATTGTTCACCCCACTTGGGTTACGTCAACGGAGTCGCTGTGATTTTTCACTATGATCAAAAAATAGAAAGTACAAGACGATACTTTGTTGCGGCCACCCTCAACATTATATATAATTAGGGCTACACCATACAAGTGTGAAATTACCATACTACCCTTGTTAAAAAATTCGGGTCGGGGGCTACCGCCCTCAAACCCCCACCACCAACTTACAACGAAATTGGATCCACAAGTCAGAGAAAACTGTACAGTACTATCAGGCTCCACACTTCCCATCAAAGAAAACTGAAAAAACTGCAATACAAAGAAGTTTATTTTTCGCTTTTTCCACTGCATGTCACACAACGCTTGACACAAAAGGATATTCGTATGCTTTTCACAAGAGGAAATATGTTTTGTGTTATAACGGGTTGAATTGAATCATTTTAGTGGGGATGGCTATGGGTTGGGGATACACTGGATCCAACCTTAACGCATTCTAGCCCCAAAGGGGCATAAGCTATTGAGTGTGAAACTTGATGTGATGATCCAAGGAAGGAAGGAATCACAAATGTAAATCTAACATATTCGATTGATTGAAAAGTAGCTCGATTGATTGCTGTAAAATGTATAATATTATACAACTTTTTCTATAGAAAACGTTGTTAAATGGGGTAAATGACAAAAACTGTGTTTTTCAAATGTTGTATAATCTTGTATAAACAACATTTAAAAAAAAATGTCATTTATATATAGTTTATATAGCGTTTCTAAAACGCTGTCATATATTCTTCCGCAAAAACAATATAGCTAGCGTAGCTATACTACACCACATATTTCATATTTAAGGCGTTTTCAAAACACCGGCTAATCTCTTGCTTTTAATAGCCTTCCAACGTTCTCTATTCTTCCCGCATTCTCCTCTGCTCTACTTTGGAAAGAAGACGACAGCTAATCTCTGACTTTTTTGTTGTGGAGATCCCATCCGTCTACTCTACTTTGGAACAAAAAATGTTAGGTTTTTTTTTTTCTTCTTCTCTTCTTATAATTTTGTTATCTAGGGTTAGGATTTCTATATTACCCCCCAAAAAAGAAAGAAAAATGTTAGGGTTTCTATGACTTCTCTCTCTCTCTCTCTCTCTCTCTCTCTCTCTATTTCTCTCACAAAAAGTCGAATCTGACAGTGGTTGTCTTTGTAAAAAGGATTCCGAAGCAGAGAATCGGGAGTGTCCGATGAGAATCTTTTACTACTATTGTAGATGAAGGAGAAGTAGCGGAATCATCACCGAAGCCATGGAATCTGAGATCGCTGATGAAGGCACCCCCATTGCCTAATCAGGTACCTCATTCCATCCTTTATTTTTCTAGAATTAAGTTTCTTTTAATTCTTATCTGTCAATTGATAGATTTGTATGTTGTCCGTTCTTTCTTTGTTTCGTTTCTCTACCTTGATCTTGATTTTGTTTCTTCTCTTCATTCAATCTATTTTTTTTTCTTTGTGTTTTGGTGACCTTCATCCCTACAAGCCCTGTAATTCGTCCCATTGATAAGAACAAATGAAGAACCCTACCTTTGCACTCTTCTACTTAGGTTCAAAATTTTTTTTTCCCGTCTTTAAGTCTCTAGGATTTGGTGTCTAGGATGGTGTCCAGGATACTAGGGGCCATCATATGGAATAGAATGCATATTCCATATCAAAAAATGCACCACCCATCCATTTTATTCCATATGACATCCCTTGGTGTCCTGAACATCATCATAGACACCAAATCCTGGATAGACCATTCATTCCCTTTTTTTTTTTAATGTATTTTGTAGATTTTGTTTTGAATTCTTTTTATGATTTTGTTTGTGTTGAGACAATTAATGTTATGTTTCATTGAGTTTTTTTTTTTGTTGATATTAAGACATTTGTTAGATAGCATTTTAAAAACACTATCTCATACTTTAAACATCTAAAAACTCAATGAAACATAAACTTGTCTCAACACAAACAAAATCACAAAAAGGTTTCAAAACAAAATCTATGAAATATATAAAAAGGGGAAAGGATGGTCTGTCCAGGACACCAGGGGATGTCATATGGAATAAAATGGATGGGTGATGCATTTTTAAAACATTGTCTAAAGGTTGTCTAATGGATTTTAAAACGTGATGCATTTTTCCGTGTTTTTAAAATGGATGCGTTTCTAAAGTACTACATACAACATTTTTAAAGCGTTGTCTAAAGGTTCCGACTTTTGCCCATTGTTTCTAAAGTACTACAGATAGCATTTTTTCGTTGTCTAAAGCATTGTCTACAGCCAACATTTTTAAAGCATCGTTTATAACTATAGATAGTGTTTTTTAAACATTGTAAAAGGCATTTTTTGTTGTAGTGGTTGATCGAAGTCTAGGCTGGATTAATAAGGTAGCATGTCATCTTGAGCCTTGATAGACTTATCTGATCGAAAGTGGGATGATCGATCAATCAAATGACTCGGGATGTGAATTATGAGGTTCGTATAAAAGGACTAAAACATCATTTGTTGTGCTTAACTCAACATCATTTGTTGTGCTTACTTCAACCCTAATTCCTTGAGGTATTTATATGCTATTTTGGATGACTAGGGCTGTATGCGAGAGAGATATTGAGAGAGATTAAGATCTCTTGTGAGAGAAGAGTGGTTTATGAGAGATTAAGAAAGCTTGTAAGTGTATAGTGTATGAGGATGCATATTCTCTTCCAGATTAGTGAAACTGTTTCTATGCCTTTGTGGTTTTTCCTTGACTTGGTGTTTTCCACATAAATCTTGTGTCTTATGCTATTCTTGGTGTTTTTACCTTATTCAGTGATTATTATTGCATCCTAGATCATTCACTAGAGGGGATTCGATCCTAACAATTGGTATCAAAGATTTATTCGAGTGGGAGCAATGACAATGGTAGAAGAAATCACAAAGTTTATGGTTGATAAATTCAATGGTTCAAATTTCTTACTTTAAAAGATACAAATAAAGTATTACCCATGTCAAAAGAATCTCTATCAAATTCTTCAAGGAAAAACGAAGAAATATGCAATGATGCCCAATTTAGATTGGGAGGTGCTTGATAGAAAAGCCTTATGTAGGATTCATCTCTCTCTATCGTCGACATATTGCTTTTATATCCAAAGAGAAAACCATGAAAGATTTAATGGCTGCCTTATTGCAGATGTATGAGAAACCACCTGCTTCTAATAAGGTTTTTCTGATGAAGAGACTATTCCACATGAAGATGGTTGAGGGCATGACTGCTGCTAAACATCTATGGCAGGCATCAACATTGATGATGAAGTTAAGGCCTTGTAAATATTGTCATCTTTACTAGAAAGCTGGGATGGTTTTACTGGGTTAAATAATTCCTCGGATTCCAGCACACTAAAATGATATTGTGAGTGTTATACTCATTGAGGAAATTCACAGAAAATCCTTAAAAGAATCATCAAGTAGTACACTGAATATGGAAAATAGGGGAATGGTGACTAAAAAATGACAAAATGTGGAAGATCCAAATCAAGGGGGAAGTTAAAATAAGCAAAACTAAAGGTTATTATTAGAATTGTAGCAAGAAGGGACATCTAAAAAATAATTATTGGGCACCGAAGAAGAATAAACATGGAAACAACAACAACAAGAAAAATGATGCTACCATAAACATTGCAGATGATGTTTCTAATGATGCTTTAATTTTTGCACTAGATTATAAAACTGAATCTCGGGTTGTAGATTTTGGTGCATCTTTTCATGCTACTGCAAGTTAAGAATATCTCAAGAATTATGTGCAATGTGATTTTGGAAATTCTATCTTGGAGATGATAAAGTTTGCAACATAATTGGGAAGTGATATGTTCAACTAAGATTGCCAAATAGAGGTATAGTGAAGTTGACTAATGTGAGACATGTATCATGTTTGAAAAGAAATCTTATTTCTATTGGTTAGCTCGCAAGTTTGGGTTATTCAATAACTTTCACGGGCTCACTAAAGGTGCTATGGTGGTTGTTTGCAGAAAGAAGGAAGGTACACTCTATCTAACCAAGAAAAATAATGGCCCCATTGTAGTTGTGGAAATATATTTTAATGTAGGCATGTGGCACTATAGACTTGGGCATATAATTGAGGGGAATTAAGGTTCTTCACACTAAAGGAAAGTTTCCAAGTCTTAAAGCTTTGGATTTTAAAATTTGTAAAGACAATGATTTGGAAAAATAATAGAAAGCCAGCTTCTCGCAAATAGGGAGTTCATCAAGGTCTGAAAGGTTTGAAATGGTTAATATTGACATTTGGGGGTTAATTTTGGTACTTTTTCTTGGTAGATCTTTTTACTTTGTTACTTTTATTGATAATGTGACTCGAAAACTATAGGTTTATTTTTTAAAGCAAAGCCTAATGTATTTGAAGTTTTCAAGAATTGGAGAGCCATAGTTGAAAATGAAACAAGTTTAAGGCTTAAATGCTGAAAGTCTAATAATAAAGGTGAATATTGTAGCAAAAAATTTAAAAGGTACTGCGCAACAAGTGGGATCAAAAGAGAGAAGACAATTCCTAATACATCATAGCAAAATAGTGTAACAGAGTACATAAACAGAATGATTGTAAAACGCGCCAAAATCCTGAGACTACATGGTAGAGTACTTAAGAAGTTTTAGGCAGATGCAATGAACACAACAGCATATTTGTTGAATCATGAATGTTCGGTACCATTGGATGGTAGATTGCCAAATAAAGCATGGAAGAGAAAAAATGGTAAATCTTTCACACTTAAAAGTGTTTTATATCTCTTATGTTCATATAGATGCTAAACAAAGAAATAAACTAGTTGCAAAATATAGGAAATGTATTTTCATTGGATATGATTCTGATGAGTTTGGTTGCCAGTTTTGGGATGAAGAAAATCAAAAAGTTATTAAAAGTAGAAATGTTGTATTCAATGAAAGGATCATGTACAAGGACAAGGAAAATGTACAAATTGATTAAAAAGGAGTTTATGAAGTTTGAGGAGATTTCAAAAAATAATGTCAGAAGTATAAATAATACTCAAAAGCCAACTGAAGATCTACAAATGGAGAGTCACACACCTACTCTGGAAATAAAAATGTCATTTAGGAGATCTAAGCTAACACAACGTTATTCTCATTCATTGTATTACTTGTTATTGATAGATGGTGGTGAGCCTGAATGCTATGATGAACCATTATAAGTGGAAACTAGAACTAAGTGAGAACATGTCATCGATGAGGAGATGAAATCATTGATATTAAACTAGACATGGGATTTAGTTCCATTACTTCAAGGAAAGAAAACATTGGATAGCAAGTGGGTGTATAGGTTGAAGGAAGAACATGATGGAAATAAGCGTTACAAGGCCACACTGGTAGTAAAAGGATGTCAACAAAAAAAAGGTATAGACTACTTTGAATTATTTTCTCTTGTGATGAAGATAAATACTATAAGAACAGTGTTGAGTATTATGGTAGTATAAGATTTACACGTTGAGCAATTAGATGTGAAAATAATGTTTCTCCATGGTGATTTAGAAGAAGACATTTACATGCATAATCTATAAGGGTATGCAGTTGAAGGACATAAGGAAATGGTGTATAAATTTAAAATGAGTTTATCCGGTTTGAAGCAAACACCAAAATAGTGGTATATAAAGTTTGATAAGTTTATGTTAGATGGTGGTTTCAAAAGATGCCATGAAGACCATTGTTGTTGATACAAAACCTATGATGACAGTTATATCATATTGTTGTTGTATGTGCATGATATGCTTGTTGTAGGATCAAGTATACATGAAACAAGCATACATGAAATAAAAAAAATCTGAAGGCAAAGTTGTTAAGGGAATTTGAGATGTCAAAATAAATTCTTGGGATGAGAATTACTAGAGATAGAAAGACTCATACGTTGAAGTTGTCTTAGGCAGACTACAATGAAAATGCATTGAAAAAATTTAACATGCAAGATGCTAAGCCAGTTAGTACCCCACTAGCTGGTTACTTTAAATTCTCCAAAGAAGATTCTCCTAAGACAAAGTGGAAGAAACAATATATGTTTAAGGTTTCATATGTGTTAGTTGTTGGCAGCTTGATGTATGCCATGGTCACTAGAAGGTGGCATTACTCAATTAGTGGGAGTTGTGAGCATTTTTTAGAGCAAACCTAGGATGAAACTTTGGGAGGCAGTTAAGTGGATCATAAGATACTTGAGAACAGTGGTGGAGCCACGTAAGGGCAAGGGGGGCAACTGCTCCCCCTCAACTTCCTAAAAAAAAGGGGGAAGGAAATGTTTTGTGATGACAAAGAGTCTATAGTGTTTATAGTGAATTATAGGTTGACACATGTTGTGTTGGGGGTTCAAAAAAATGTTTAGGTGTAAAAAAAGAGACAACAAATTCAGAAACGCATTATATGTCAATCAATGGCATGCCTACACAGGCTTGTGTCAACACAGAAAAATCAGCTAATATGCAAGAGTAACAAGTCTGGCCACTTTGAAAGACCATGTTAACTAGATTACTTAAAGTGGTTAGAGAGAAATTACGAAGACCCATGGCCGTATATTGAATTTTTCTTTTTTATTTAGTAGCAGATAGGAAACATATTAACATAAGAGATTATTACAAAAAAAAAAAAAAAACCGGAAGAGATTGAAGCTTTAAAAAAAAAAAAAACCAACCAATGTTCTATGATGAAAGTCTCTATAGTGTCTATGATGAATTATAAGCTGACACGTGTTGTGTTGGGGGGAAATCATAAAAAAAAGGTGTTCAATTGAAAATGTAGGTGATAAAAAAAACAAACACCAGATTAAAAAAAAACATATCATGTGTCAATCAATGGCATGCCTACAAGGTCTGTGTCACATAGGCAATCATTCTTCTTCTTCCTTGCTTAAACATCACTTGCTTTCAATGATGTAAATAAAATATATTTTTTTTCTCTACTCTAAACCGAGTTTCACCTAATCCTATAGCTATAATCTCTTCTTTTCCTTTTATCTATATATTTTTTTAAAGAGTGATTGTCTATGTTGATGTTTTGTCCAATATTTGGTGGCCAAGATCGTGGAAATGGAACATGGAGAATTCTTTCCCATTTTCTTCCATGTGTTGTCCCCAAGGTCCTAGACACCAAAATCCTGGATAGAACATTTTCTTCTTTCTCTTCATTAACATAATTTTAGTTGCTTCCCTTGTCTAACACAAAAATGCAACTTAAATCCATGGAAGAACTTATCAAATCAGACACGAAAAGCAAATTAAAAACCAAGGAGAATCAAAGATTCAAATGTGATAGCTCTCTGATAAGGGATTGAAATGTTGATCGATCTTATGAACAATCATGGAGAAACATTATTGTTAGATTTTAATACAAGAAGGGGAAGAAACAAAAGATATAAAATTGAGATTTTCAAACAAAAACTATATGTTACAAGGTGATGGACAAATGATTCACATCTTCTTTAGTCTAAATGGGTATGCAACACTCTAGCTTCTACCAAGGAAGTGACACTATTTGAAAAAGGATGTATTAATAAATACACATGTACATATTAATAAATACATGCACCCTCTATCATGCGTCATGTCACCCACTGATTGGCATCAGCGTGATATGCATTAATTGGTACTGGTATGATATTAATCCATTCAAAATGGAGATGATTCAAACCCATGGACAATGGTGGATTCTTTGTGCATGACACAAAAGTAAGCATGGCAATTTGTGTTGTTGGGTTGGGTGTCATGTTGAGTTAAGGGTATACGATTGTATGGGTCAACCTAAACACAACCCATTTATTTATTGTGTTGAGTTAAGGGTATACATGGGAGATGATTTGATGAATGATTGTTTAATCACTTATATTGAGAAAGATGTTTTTAATAGCATTGATAATGAGATCATCCAAGGCTTTCAGAACATGAGGCCTCGTTGTGGACAACTGCTGCTATAATTGTATATGGATTTTTAGTGGACAATTATCTTTTGTAAACAAATGGTACACAACTGTAAATGAATTTTTAATGGGAATTATTTCTTTAAGTAAATGGTATACACTTTAGTGTATTTATACATTTTTTAAACTAAAATCTTTTACTTGCCCCCTACCAGAAAATCCTATCTCCGCCTTTACTTAAGAGGCCCCGCTAATGCAACACTATGCTTTGAAGGGTTAGAGATTAAGTTGTAAAGCCATGTTGATTTAGACTTAATTAGCAGGTGATTTTGATAAAAGAAAAAGCACAAAGGGGTATGTTTTTACCTTGGGAAATATAAAAATAAGTTGGATATCACAACTACAAAAGATAGTTGTGCTTTCTACTACGGAAGTAAAATACATTCTAGTTATAGAAGCCAACAAAGAGATGATTTGCTTGCAAAACATGATGAAAGAGTTAGGAAATAAGCAAGATAACAACAAGATCTATAGTAACAGTTAGAATGCCATCCTTTTGTAAAGAATTCAACCTTTCATGCCAAAATAAAGCACATTGACAAGAGGTATCACTTCATAAGGTTATTTTTAGAGGAAAAGGTGTTGAAACTAAAGAAGATTCACATAAGTGAGAATTCTGTAAACATGTTCACTAAGGTAGTCACAGGAGAGAAACTGAAGTTATGTAAAGCTTTAGTCGGTCTTCAAGAGTTACGACAAAGGAACTGAGACAAAAAAGAAAGAAGTTTACAAAAGGGAAGAAGTCACAAGTGCAGCAAGAAGTCACTAAAGGAAGATGGATCAAGCTCCATGTGGGAGATTGTTGAGTGTGGAACCTAATG
>JAOXJP010232194.1:0-10510 GCA_025762735.1 Platanus orientalis | reverse complement strand
TCAAATGCACTGAATTACTCAACACAAGTTGAGGATCCAAAATATGTATTTTACCTACTCACATCACAGTTGCATTGTCACTCCATAATCAAGCCTTTCAGATATCTTCTACACATAACATGGTTTGTAGTTAGACAAGTCATCTAGTGTAAATGAATTGAAATAAATCACAAGTTAAGTTAAAGAACATACCTTGTTTGTTGCTTTTCACGTAACCGAGAAGACCATGAAGGGTTAGTGCAATTAAAGGATGTTTATTCCTCACATAAACTACAAGCTATGATTAGGGAGACTTCCCAAAACATCATAGCATTACTCAACAATATACACTTTAAATACAAAGCAATCCAAAGAATAAGGTTCAATAGAGTAATCAAGTTTATGTTATGTGTGTGCATACGTAAAAAAATTCAACAAGTGCAAATACACCCAGAGGTAAGTTGATATCACTATTTGAAACACTCAAACTTATATATCTATAAAGAATTATATGATACATAACCAGAATTTTTATAATTATAACAAAACTAATGAAGTGGAGCCCAATCAAAATTCCAACGAAGGTAAATAATAATGTAAACAAAGAAACAAAAAAAAAAATCAATCTTTGCAATAATAATGAAACACATATATACAAAAGGACCTAGGTGATTTTCAACTTAAAGTATAAACCAACCACAATGAATAAATGATGATTTAGAATGATAATAAAATATAAAAAAATTGTTCATATTCATGTACTTAATTAAAAAAGGCATTCGACATGGTAACTTACATAATTACATGTACATGCAATGTGAAGCTTGACACATCAAAATAATTTACAGATTTATACGCATCCTCAAAACAGTTTGAATGAGAACAATGAAATCAATATACAAATAATAAGAAATGCTGAATTGAACCATAGAACAAAGGGGACAAACATAACCTAAGAGGGCTAGCAAAAACAGCTTAGTTTAGGTGGATTGTCATTGTTCCCTTCCCTCATAGTTATAAAACTAAATTTTCCTTTTCCTACTCCCAAATCAAAAATGTCATATTATAACCCACATCATCAAACCAACTTTCATCAGTCCAAAGCAAAGAATCATGATTCCATTCCTAAATCCTAAACCCCAAACTTGTTGATGTCCTACAAAGTTTAAGTGAAGACTTGATACAAATGGTGTCTAAAGCATAAGAAATTCAAAAATGAAAGCTACTCGTGGCAAACATGATAAATACAAAAAACAAAAAAACTTTGTGCAAGACCAAAACACCAGCAAAATAACAATAAAACATTATTACTACATGAATCAAAAGATGCATAAATGTTATGAATCGGTGTGTAAGGCAATAACCGGATTCAAATACTCATTCCTAAGATAACCAAAAGGGTGTCAATTTAGTTGGAAGACATAAAAATGGATTAAACCCTCCACTAAGGTTTTTTTCATAAAAAAATCAAAATGTGCAAGCTGTTACATTCCTCTCATCAAACCAAAAGTTATTTAAAAAAAAATCTTGGCCTTTGTTTCAGAACCTAATTCAAAGACCTATTGTATATACCACAACCCCATTTTTTAAAGTACATAAGTCATCAATACAACATTTCCATGGAGTAGAAACTAACTTCATGTCAATGGGTAAATAACTCATGTAAAAATTAATAAATAGAGAGTAGAATAAGGTTTAAATTAAAATATTCTATTAGATAAAAAAATAATCCAAATATGTGAAGATCCGTATCCATGAATGATCAAATCATGTAGATGAAAAAAAATTCTAAATTAATTAAATCCTAGCATTAATTTTATCTACTGAGAAACTAGATGCAAGCCAAGCAAAGAAAGAAAGGAAAGAATAATAAAAACAAAGCAAGAGAGAAAAGAAAAAAAATGTGATAATACCTTAACCATGGGAGAGAAATAAACCTTTCCCCCTTTGTGGCACTCAGTTGAAGCTTGAGCTTCTTCTTGCATTGCAGTACCTGGGTAGAGAATATAATATTGGGGGTGGGTGTTGGGTCTTTGATAAAACCAAAGAGGAAGATGGAAGGAGGCTTAGATGGCTTCTCTATGATTTGGGGTTTATTCTCCCCACTGCTTCAGTCCTTCCAGCCCTAAAAAATCCCCCTCCCTTTTGCTTTGATTGTTGAGGGGTTTTATAGAGGGAACATGATCCAAATGGGGTGGTCTTCGATGCTGCTCTGTGTGGTTGCCATAGATTAACGAATGGAAATGTTTAGAGGACAATAGATTATGTTGGATGACACTCCTTAAGATCCTGGAAGGTCCTATAAAAATGATTGACCACAGTAGAAGAATCCACTAAACTTGTATTGAAACATACATCATTGCGAGCACACCATATAAGCCAACATCCAAGAAAGACTTTGAGGAATAGATTGTTGGTATCCTCTTTGGAGGTACCTTTAAAAGCGAAAACAATTTTGAACCATTCAATAAACGAGGTATTGGTGGAATGAAGTAACAAGGGTGGGAGATGTAAGCGACACCAAATGTCTGTTGCAAAAGGGCAGCAAACACAATAATGGAGTGTGGATTCTAGGAGATGGTTACAATGGGGACACAGAGGGGAGATATGTTGCACTCTGGAATGTAGATTTTTTTGCATCAAAAGTGCTTTTTGACAGGCTTGCCAAATGAAGATTTTGATTTTCTTAGGTAGGGGGGATCTCCATATTGATTTCCAGACATTTGGTTAACTTGAAGAGGGAGTGACATCATGGTGGGATACTAGTAGGGCATAACTAGATTTGACGGAAAAAATGCCTTTGGGGTCTGGTTTCCATACAATATAATCATCCATTAAGTGAGGCGATATTGAGATAGTAGATATAGCTGCCATTTTAGAAGGAGTAATATAGGGTGCTATCCTTGCAAGACACCATTTGTGGGTAGATGGGTTAATTAAGGAGGAAACCAGTTGGAGGTAAGGGAGGTGAGAATTTGGAGAATTGAGTCTCCTCGACTGTAAATATGGAATCCATGCATCATTCCAAATCTCAACAGATGCCCCAGAACCAATAACCCATAGACAATGTTACTGAAGGATAGAACGACCATGAAGAATGCTTTACCAACCCCAAATCTTGAACGATGAATAGGGTTTTGAAGAAAGTAATTTTTGGGGTAGTAAATGGCTTTCAGAACTTGGGCACACAATGAATTTAGAAATTGGAGAAGGCGCCAACTTTGTTTTGTAAGTAATGCTAAATTAGAAGTCTTTAGTTCCCAGAATCCCATCCCCCCATTCATTTTTGGAGTCCTTAATTTGGACCACCTAATCCAATGGATACGGCGTTCCTGATTTATCTGACACCACCAGAAGGACCATTGTTTTTTTTATTTATTTATCAATTTGTGAACTTATGGAGCAAGGCAGTAAGAATGATGACATTGCATAGACTGGCATTGATGAAGTTTTTGTTTTGATGAGAATTTCCTTACCTCCCTGTGAGAGAAGTTGTTCCTTCCAACTTTGTAGTTTGTGATCCACCTTATTTGTGATGTAGCTAAAAAGTGCCTTCTTTTTTCGGTCAATAGTCGAGGGTAAACCAAGATAAGTACCCGGACTAGAAGAATGGGATATCTGAAGTAGGCGGACTATTTGGTGCCTCACATCCACAAGAGTTTGTCTGTAGAAGAAGATTTCTGATTTGTCATAATTGATTTGTTGGCCAGAAGCTTGTTGGAAACGATGAATAATTTCAAGAATAATAGTGGCCGACGAAATGGTAGCTTTGGAGAACATAAGAAAATCATATACAAAAAGAAGATGTGAGATTTGGGGACATCTTCTAGGGCAGTTGTATGTCTTGGAGGGAACCATTGTGGGAAGCAAAAGTTAACATTCCAGAGAGACCTTCAAGGGTTAGGAGAAAAAGATATGGGGAAAGTGGGTCACCTTGCCTGAGGCCACGAGCCGGGCATAATGGTTTACCTGGGGAACCATTGATTAGAAGTTGGAACACGGGAGAAGAGATACATTGATAGATTCACTCACAGCATTTGGAGGGAAAGCCTATTATTGTCATTGTTTTAATCAGAAAATCCCATTCCACTCGATCATAAGCCTTACTCATATCGAGCTTAATGGCCATCCAGTGTGCCTTACTTTTATGTGTTCTCATATGATGGAAGATTTCATGGCTCAAGATGATATTATTAGATATAAGTCTGCCTTTTAGAAAAAGAACATTGATTGGGAGAAATCAAGGTGTCCATAATCACCTTTAGACGATTTGCAAGAGTTTTGGTAATGATCTTGTATAGCACATTACAGAGGTTGATTGGCTGAAAATGACTTGGTTCCATGGGGGACTGAACTTTAGAAATGTGGGCAATGAAAGTTTTGTTGAGAGTTGTTAACTTTTTTGTTCCCACCAAAAAATCTTGAACAAAGTTCACAACATCTTGACCCACTATATTCCAGTACTTCTGATAAAACCTATCTTGAAAACTATCAAGACCCGGTGCCTTTAAAGAACCAAGATGCATAGCCACTAGACGAATCTCCTCAGAAGAGAATGGGTTCTCTAGAAGCTGGATATCTGCTGTTGATAACCGATGATGGAGATGATCTAGTACATTATTAATTGACGTAAGAGTGGGTGATGTTGTAGTGAATAAGCGAGTGAAATAAGTCCTTAAGACTTCTTCCGTTTGAGCTTCTGAGCATGTCCAAGTGCCTGCCAGGTCCTTAATTCTTTCAATGATATTTCGTTGATGGTGTATACTTGTCGATACATGAAAGAATTTAATATTTTTATCCTCATATTTTAACCAATCCAAACGAGATTTCTGGACCCAACGAATTTCCTCATCCCTAAGTAGGGTATCTAGTTTATGGTTTAAGACTATCAATGAAGGATGATGGGGTGGAAGGTTGTGATTTTGGAGAAGTGATCTAATTAAATGTGTCACCTCCTCTATCTTCATTCCACCATCTTCTTACGGTTTGCACCGAGAATATGTCTGCTCCAGTATTTTAGATGATGGATAAGATTGTGTAGTTTTTGGACTAAATTGCTAGTTGGAAATTGTCATACATCCTCAATAATCTGTTTACACTACTCATAATTTGTCTAGAACCATTCAAAAAATAGAAGGGTTTAGGAGAGAAACAACCCAAAGGAGGAAAAAGGTGGAGCAAAATAGGATAATGATCCGAACCAGAGAACGAAAGGACCTGAAGAGAAGCATTTGGAAATTGAAGTCTCCATGAGCTATTAATTGCTGATTTGTCTAGGTGCTTTGAGATTCGGTTTGGAACTTGTTGAGCATTTGTCCAGGTGTGAGGGGGGCCCGTACATCCCATATCAAACAAACTACATTGGTTGAGGATATTTGGATTATATGAGATGTCATGAATGCGGAGCGGTTGACCACCTCTTTTCTCCGTAGCAGACCACAAACAATTCCAGTCACCCATCACAACTATAGGACCCTTGAGGGAGGTGAGAAGTTGGACAAATTTGTTCCAAAAGTCATTCCGAAGCATTTGGTTTGGTTTTTCATATAATAAAACACATGTGCCAATAGAATGTGGAGTAGTATGGTCCATTGTATAGACAATCCAACGAGTAGTAATGTCAACAATCCTCAACTGAATAGATTTCAGCCACATAAAAAGCGGTCCTCCTGAATTTCCCAGTGCATCATAGCCAATTGTATTCCAATCACATTGCATTCTTAGCTTATTGGTCACTTGTTGAACAGAAGATTTTGTTTTAGCTAAGAAGATAATTTACGGGTTTTGGGAGCATATTAGCTCTTTGATTCGGCGAACTATTAAGGAATTCTCGTAACCTCGACAGTTCTAGCCCAAAATGATCATGGCGAAGGGCGTGCTTGTAACTCTACATACATGTCCTCTGGTGCAAACGGTGATTCAAGAGCATCAGTGTTAGCTGGGGAATTGAGGCCAGGAAGGCCATTGTTGCCTATGGTCGTGTGCCTGGATGGTGAATGTCAATAGTTGTTACATGTAGGACTCTATGTTTGGATCTTGCTTGACGACTAAAACCCTTTTTCTTTTTTAGGATAAATGGGATGGATGGTGGCTGGGAGGGGCATGATTGTTCCATCATCACACAATTTAAATGAAGGGATGATACAGAGAGTTGTTTGGTGTGTACCTGTGAAACCTCTGGCGAGAGATGGAATCGTTTGGCATTGGATTCCTCTTGTACTGGGGCAACCGTCCATTTGTGAGCATTATGGTCTACTTCGAGAGAGGAATTGCTGGTGGGTGCGATGCATTGTGAGGATGGAGTGTTCATGGAAATGTGACTTGGTTCCCATTGAGGACTCAAAGATTGTAAGACATCCAAAGTACTTTTATACCATGGGTGTGGCCATTGCTATTGGAGATGTTGAAGAGATGCTGCTTATAACTTGATTGGTAGTAAATGAATGGTTGAAGAATTAAATTTCCATGTAGGTTGGTTGTTACCCTCATGCACGTATAAAGGAATTGTGGGTGCATGTATGAGAGAATCCAATTTGGAGTTTGAATTTAAGGGGGGCGATCATGTGTTGGTGTGGAGCATGGAGTCACCTATAGGGAAAAGGGTGAGGCAGGAGAGTGACCATATCCCATGTGAGTGAGTGGGGAGATTTGTGGCATGCTCAATGAAGCCCATGCATGGAGGAACGACTTAGTAGGGCTCCCCGTCATAGTCCACCCGTCAACAACGCTGACACCCTTTGAATTTTACAATAATTCATAGAAGGTAGAGAGTGGAGAAGACATGGAGCTTGCTGCTAATTGAATGCCACTTGTAGGATAGGCCAAACTATGGGGCTGAGTAGTTGGAGTGAGATTTTGGCTGTTGTCCACCTGTAGATGTCACGACCCAAATTTGTGATCATGAAGTGGTCCAGGTTTGGATTGGTGACATGGGAATGATCCACCCCGAACCCGTTTCTTATAGCGGAGAGACCAACGAGCTCGGAGTGGGTCACTAACCCTCTTTAGCTAATCACATATCATTTTTTTCATATAATTTTTTTATCCTTTAACATCTATTTAAATCCACATAAGATAAACACATCATAGCGGAATAAAATAATAATGACATAAACCAAATAAGTGCAGCGGAATTGATGATATCATCATGATCATCCAAAATAAAAGGGGCCTACACCTACCCGTAAAGCATATATAATCCTTGCCCAGAAGGGGACCTATTTCAAATAAACAAGGTACTACATCACTGATAAAGTAAAATAAAATTGAAGTGAAATGTATCATCCTTAGGCTTGAAAGCCTCTTCCTCATCTCCTCCTCTTCCTAAAGCGCAATCAACCTGTGCACCTACACATTTGTGGGTAGTGCCAATTGGGGTAAGCTTGATGGGTTTAGCGAGAAGGTATGCAGTTTATACAACATTAAAGGAAGCCAAATATAATCATAGTAGAAAATAGAAGGAATCAAGATAAACTAAGAAATCAAAGTATGAATGAGAGTACATCACATTTACTAAACATGTATCCCAACTGTAAAATGAGTATACACATGTCACAAGATAACCACAAGAGAGTCCAAAGTGAACTAAACTGAGTTCTGCATATACCACATACTAAGTACTATATGTACATGCCAGGTGTTATATGCACATATCAACCCATAAGTAGTCTCTATCACATAATAAAGCCTAATGTAAATAACACATGTAAAATCTCTGTTAAAATTCAAAACATATAACCCATGTGAGGGTCTCCGGTAAAGAAAATCATATAACTCAAAGAGTCTCGGATAAACCAAAACACATAACTCACATAAAGGTCTCTGGCATAACATATCATATAACATATATTAGGCCGCTAGGGCCGTCTTCACCTATTAATGTGACCCGGTGATTGGGTACCTGAAGCCATAAAGGCTAACCCACAAAGGGGTCTCCGAGGTCATATGACCAATGGGCACGATGGCCGTCTTCACCTATTAATGTGACCCAGTGATTGGGTACCTGAAACTATAAGACTAACCCATAAAGGGGTTTACGAGCCCATGAGGGACAACCCATGAAAGGATCTCTGGGCCCATAAGGGGCAACCCACATAGGGGTATCATATCAAATCCTCACATCCAAAATCACGTTCAAAAATCATGTTTTTTTTGTAAAATAAGATAGATACTATATAATCATGTCATTTAAAATATCTATATATTCTATCTCATGAAATGTCCAAAGGGTATAGTAGAAAATCACGTGAAATGTGCCAAATGCCTGCAAGTAAGCGAAGATGTTTGACAAAAATCTAAGAACATATAGGGTGTTCATGGGTGTAAATCATTTTTTTACAAAGATTATGCAGGTTAAAAACCAAGTATCTCAAATCCTTTTTAAAAACTCATGTAGAAATCCTGTGTAAAGAGCCACATGAAAATCCGGGAGTAAATCATGCCAATGATAACATGCATATGCCATTAAGAGATATCACATGATGTAAATAATAATGTGGATACATGAGGATTAATGGAATTAGCACAATTCATCATGGTGTAATCTGAATCGAATGAAACACACCAAAGGAAGTAATAGACTAACATAGAGAGTTAATAGAACATCACTAATTGTCATAAGCCAACATATATTTGAGAGAATCTAACATAAGAGATATTAGGCTCATGCAAGGAATCGAAAGACATCCAAGAAACATTTGAGCAATATGTAAAATCTATAAGAAGCATTTTATTAAACATGTAGAGTTCAAGAATTAAGGGATTCAAAGGAAATCAAATGGGAAACCCAATATTCACCATAAGAAACCTTCCACACCCTACATCATAAGTAATTCAAGCTCCCGAACTTCATCACATAGAATAGAGACCATTCAATCCATCCCATAAAGCTTCATTTACAATAACATTACTCTATAACCTAAGAACATCATGAAAACCAACAAGAAGATACTAACTAACATGCTCATATTAAGGAAACATGATCAATTTATAAGGAAACAATATGCTTAAAAGGAAATATAGATAAATACACCAAAAGTATAATTCACAATCATTAAATCTAAGATCCTAAAAAAAAATGTACATAAACAACATATCCAACTCACACAATCCATGAAATCAAGGTTCAACATAAGAAAATAATCAAGCTCATAAAAAATAAATGTAGAACCACTAAATCTAAGATCATTTTTCATAAATCTGTGATCCTAAGAATGTAAAAGTGAGCATAAACTGAATATCCACTCACTCAACACTAATCCTCCTTGTCTTGAAGAGAAAACTCTTCAAAAACTCATTTTCCTTTGCTTAATATTTCTTCCTCTAAGAGCAAACAAACAAAAACATAGTTAGAAACCATAAAATAAGGTAGATAAATAGAAATTATAGTCATTTAGCTAGATCTAGGAAGAAAATGAGCTATCCATGAAGATTTCTAGAGTTAGGAGTGAAACTTACTAAATTAAAGAAGAACTTTCCTCTTTTAACTCAAGAACTTCCCTAATCCTTTTTAAACCTTTTCCTATTTGTTCTAATGAGATAAAATGACCTAAATGAGGTTTAAATAGGGTTTGAGTCATCTTAGATGATTTTTCACTTATGTGAGGGTTAAATGAAAGCAAGTTACATCATAAAATGACAAAAATCATAATTTTTAGCATTTCTAGATGTGACATGATCGATCATGGGGTTTGTGATCGATCACGGGTCATGATCGATCATGGACTTTGTGATTGATCATGTATTTTGAGTCTTGACATTGTTTGTGACTGATCACGGGGTTTATGACCGATCATGGGCACTACCCGAGAGGTGTACCTCTTGTGCGTGATCGATCATGACTTGGATAACGGACGCATAATTTTTCATTTTGACCTTCTGACTAAAATGACCATAACTTTCTCTAGAGAAATCCTTTTTACAAACTGTTTATTGGGTTGGAAACTAGACTCAAAGAACTTTCTAAAAAAATATGAATCATGTTATAATTCCATTGGTATTTGTGTCAGTGGGCCCGAAAAGTTACTAAAAATACACAAACCTATCAGCATAGACACCCTATGGTAAAATTGGCATAACTTCTTTTACGAAACTCCTAATTGAACAACGTTTGTTTTTATAGAAAATAGACTCATAGATATTTCTGTCAAGGTATGACATGACCCCTAATTATCTCAAGATTTGTGTCTATGGACCCGCAAATGTACCCTAAATGCGAATTTAGGATAACTTCAGAACTTGATAAGTTCAAGGCCCACTCAGGTCTTACATTTTTTAGCTTGGTCTAATGGGTTTCAAAACTAATATATGATCTGTTTAAACATGTTAAAGGACAAATTACTTTTATAGGATATAATGACCATTTTACCCTTAAAGAATAATACAGTAGAGGTGTAACTTGTTGGACCAGTTGTAAAGGGGTGATATCCTCTGTACCCCCCCTCAAGGGCCACTCAGAAGGGGGGGATCAATTCACTTTTTGGAGGTGATGTGACATCTCAAAAAGTGAGTTGATGCCCCCTCTCAGTGGCCC
>JAOXJP010232193.1:0-10511 GCA_025762735.1 Platanus orientalis | reverse complement strand
GTAATGGGGTGTTTACATATAGACCTAACCTTACTCTCAGAATTTAAAGCTAAAATCATAAAATGTTAGTAAATGGTAATGGGGTGTTTGGGTATAGACCTAACCTTAGGTGGACTTAAAATGGCTTACAAATGGATCACCCAAATTAAACCTAGAAAAGGTTTCATAAAGATTGGACCAATGATGGATCAAATTGACAAAAATTAAGTGAAATAAAAATGTGTTAAAAAGGAAAAATGACCTAACTTAAAATGACCACAACTTTTGATCCAGGTGTCCTCTCGGGGCATATCTTGATAAGCTCTTTCTAAAAATGGAAAGATCTCTAATTCGAAATATTCGTAAAGACTATATTTTGGTTGTTTTAATAGATTTGTTAGAGGATCCTTTAGGCTAGTTTTTCAAATCTATATATAGGGGAATAAGCCTCATTGGTTATTACAACACGTATAAATGATTTAATAGTTATATCATGGTGAATTTAAGTCAAAGAGTGGAAAATATTGCCTATAAGGTAAATTAGCTTGACTATGACCTTGAGTGATTTCCATATAGTTAAACCCTGCTAAAGTCTTGAGAAAGCTTCCCAAAGCATTTAGTTACATCCCTTGGAAGCAAAAAAATAGCATTTTTACAAGTCACATTAGTCTATACAAGAGACAACCCGAAGAAAAAAGTTTTACACTTGAACAACATGTTCACAACCTTCAATGGAGTCACCAGAGGCAGATTCTTATCACTTGATGGAGTTAAGTAAAGCATAGTCCATCGGAGTCACTGGACAGAGCATGCCTATCAAAGTCACTGGGAGTGCACTTAAAAGGGAATGGATTCTCTAGAGCTTGTAAGTAAATCTCCAAATTTATTAATTTACCTGTAATAGTTTAGGATAAATATTAATAAAAAGTAAATAGGCTTAAAGGAGCTAGTTAGATAGTGGACATAGGCCCAGAGTGCTGAACCACTTTAAATCTTTGTGCTTTGTGTGGTGTGTTTATTGTCTACTCTTGTTTGTTTGATTTTATTTGGTTATATTCCATTGCAACCTTAATTAATCTAAAAGAAAATCAAAGAAGGGCTTAATTAGTTAGATTTTTATAAATAAGTGTAGATCCTATTCGCCCCCCTTTAGGATCTTTCAGACATCGGTTTTCGAAAATTTCAATTGGTATCAGAGTATACCTTGGTTTTTTAAATAGCTCCACCACCTTTCTATAATCTCTTTCTCTTTCGCTAAGACTCTTAGATCCTCACTTTAAATGCATTTAACATGATCTAGGTCTATATTCTCCTATCTCTCCTTCTAGCAAGTTTGTATACAGCTATCTCACCATCTCTAGTACCTACCTCATGATAAAGGTCATCATTTGTCTTAAATTTCACTTACAACTTTCTTTGCTTATGCTTTTAGCACTTTTATATCCTTTCAAGTCTTGTGTCAATCTTTATAATAAGACATATTAGTTTTAATGGCTATTTGAACGCCGTCATTCCACTGCCAAGTTTTTTTTTTAGATGATTGCATTTTCCCTCTAGACTCTCTAAGTACCTCTTTTTCCATTCATTAATATAGTTGGTTATTTCATTTTAAATGGAATTTATATCTTCTTCCAAATTCATTATCCCTCGTTTATCAATTTATCTCTAAAATTTCCCTTTATTAGTTCTAGTGTCTAGTTCTTGGGTTATTAATTTCTCGTTTTTTCTATTTAATATTGTGATAAAAACTTCCAAAACCACTAGTATGTGTTATATAGTTAGTTTCTCTCTTTCATTACCTTTACAGTTCTTACATATTAATCTTTTTATCCTCATAGTAAGAAAAAAAAGTCTATTTAACTCCTATTTGATTCATTTTAAAATCACCAAATATTTTCTCTTTTTGAATCATGTGTTTGCTAGTGTAAGATCATATGCCATTGCAAATTCTAGGATTGCCCTTCAACCTCATTTCTTTCTCCAAATCCATCTCCTCTATGAACTCGCGTATATCCTCTACTAACTTTTCCCACATTTCCATTTAAATCACCCTTTTAAATATTCTTACTATTGGTACAATTTAATCTTGCAAATAGAGAAAGTTACTCATTAGTCATATCAAATCAAATTCAAGCTCAAAACCATCAAGCTATGAGGCTGGAAGTGTGTCACGTGGTCATATTTACGTGTGACTCCTATTGAAGCAAGTATAAGCTGCACGGATGAAATTCATCTACATGGATAAATTCTATTCACAAGGATCAAAATCACTAAATATATCCAGTAAAACATCTAGAATCGACATGTGGCAGGTCCTCCCAAGGTTAAGAAATAAAGTCAAAAGCAAAGTCAAAGATATCAAATCCAACTTATATGCAAAAATATGGTTTGGGTAAGATAGGATTCAAGAGTCTAAATGAATTTACACACTGCAAGAACATACCTCAAGTTATTGAAGATAAGGATTATCACATAAAAGATTAGGCTTATCAGATATATACAATATGTCATCACATCTATGGAAAAGGAATTAAGCCATGTGGCCATTCGTTTTGTGGAGAGAATCAAGATTAAGATAAGCTTAAACTATTGAAGATAAAGTTTAATGGCCAAAAACAAGGGCCATGGATAGAATCAGTAACTACTAAAAAATTTCTATAAATATAAGGTCTCATGCATGGAAATGGATCTTTTGCTTTGATCATCTTTTGATATCTTTTTTTCAAGTTACCATCCCCTACATCAAGCTCGAAGTCCTACAACCCGGCTTCAAGGAAGCCAAGTAGTTACAGTAACGATTCTTCAACAAGGCGATAGTTGTAAGTTTGTATACTATACGTCTTATAAGTATCATGAAGCTTCTTTTATTTTGGAAGCCTTAATCAGATGTTTTCTTCTTCCCTTATATGGAGGAGATGTAATTAACAGATTTGATTTACTAGCTCTGGAGAAGTGTAAATCCCCCAAAATAAATAAAATCATTCTAAATGGATGTGTAATTTGTTACACGCTATGGAATTTGATGTTTACACTTAGCCTTTAAAATTTCCTGAAATTCTTTCCCAAAAATTTATCTTAATAATTTCATCTAATCCTACTTAAGGTGCATAAGCACTAATTATGTTAATTATTTCTTTTTCTAAAAAAAGTTTAGTTGTTATAATTCTATCATCTATTTTCTTAACATCTACAATTTTCTTATTTAGATCATTATCTGGTATTATTTTCAACTTATTTTTGTTATTGACTTCTCTCTTGTTCCACAATGTAAAGCCATCAATCTCCTTAGCCTTTTCCCATTTTCACTTAGTCTCTTGTAGACAAGCAATACTAACTTTCATTCTTTTCATAATATCTACTAGCTCTATACTCTTGTTTGTTAAAGTTCCTATGTTTCAAGTTGTTAAGAGAATTTTACTTTCTTATGCTAGATTCTTTACCCCCACTTGTGTATGGTATGGGAATGCTTGCCTACTTATGTTTGCATCTAGGGGATGATGTAGCATTTCGCCTATAGGGGATGCCCTAGTTAACCCTTGCTTACTTGTCACCACACTTGGGTGCCGATGGACCACATCATTTCAAAGGACATCAAAGTATAAGATTGAAACAATGAATTTCCAGGAGTCATATTTAAATGGTTTAAGGGGATTTTTATGCCTGTTTTCAACCTGATAGAGCCGTCCTCTATCCAAACTTTGAACTTGCAATGCTTGAAGAATGAAGAAAAAAAAAACACAAGAACAAAGATAAATATATTTCATATATTGAAATAAACACTCTATTGGGGATCACAAGTAACAAGGCCTTAGAATTAAAGCATGGGAGTAAGCATGTTGCAACTTGCAAGTACTTCCTTCTTAATGGAAGGAAAAGTATATATCCTCTCAAAAGATGGATACAATGGCTCGAATAGGGAGAAAATTTTTGTGGCCAATGTGTGACCACACCATGCATGGGTTGACACATGGTATATATCTTTAGGGCTAAAAGAGTAAGAAAAAGTGCTTATTTCAAAAAGTAGGTTCCCAAAAAGAGGCACCAAATTTAAAAACACATCATGTGTCGGTCTGTGGTGCACCTCACACACATTGGTCATGCTCATTTTGGTCACAGAAGATTTGCTTTTGCTCCGAATAAAATACCTTACCTACAGACCATTGGTGTGCATGCCATAATAGAGTTGTACACATTGTCATAACCTTAAACCTTTTTCAACAGTGTAGGATATTAAGGCCATCAGTGCAGACGAATCACCTGATGGCAAATTAGACAGTGATGGTTCACTCATAACACATGGCACCAAATCAGATGGTGGTGGTTTAAACACAATCTACAAAATCCAGCGAAAAGCTAAAATGAAGGAATGGATTGATCTCTTTCGATTTTGTTGAAGGAGATGGATTGACCCTTTCCTATTCTATTTGTAACAAACATGTGTAGGTCATATTCTGTTTCTAACTACCACTTGTTGCCTTATTTATCTCCCAGAATCATGTACTTTAACAGATTGAGTTTTGTATTATATATAGAGCCAATATACTTCACTCTTGGTATGAAGAGCACAGCTCTCATGTTCTATACAACTACCCGTGACTTCATCCTTTGTTGAAGATTCGACAATAACAACACCTCTTCAGTCGGTGCAACAAGAACATGTATCCAACCCTTTACCTTCTGATTATGTTTATAGCCCTTTACATGATCTAACTAGTGGCCGGGCCTGCCCCTTCTATACATACACCAACTTCTCAGTCTTCCCAACTTAGTCAAACCTCCAATCTATTGTCTCCTAACACACCATGTTCAAATGACCCACCATCAGCTTGTAATCAAAACCATACACTCAGTCCACCACTTGACCTTTCCAACCCAACAACCACACCTATACCATGTTCCCATATCCCTCCTACTACCCACCAAGATACCAGTCAACCCAGTCCCAAGTCAGTCAAAACTGTTTTAAAGCATGACGAATGGAGGACTACCATGAATGATGAAATGCATGCACTTGCCACAAATCAAACATAGGAATTGGTACCTTGTTTCACTAATATGAATATTGTTGGATGTCGTTGGGTTTTTAAAACCAAACATAAGTCAACTAGTGAGCTTGATCGCTTAAAAGCCCGATTGGTCGCTAAGGGATTTAATAAAAAAAAAGGTAGTAGATTTTTTGGAGACTTTTAGTCTAGTAATTAAACTAGATAGTATTAGCACTGCTTTTACTGTCGCAACTGTAAAGGATGGGCTTTTCGACAACTAGATGTGAATAATGTGTCTTTCCATGGATATCTTCATGAGCTTGTGTTTATGACTCAACCTCCTAGTTTTGAAGATCATTCTAAACCCAATAATGCCTGCAAGCTCAATCGTGCATTGTATGGTTTAAAACAAGCACCACAGGCTTGGTTTGAGAGATTTAGTGATTTTCTATTAAGCTTCAGAGTTTTTTGCAGTCTTGCATATTCATCTCTTTTCATTTGTTGACACTCCAAAGGGCTTATTATTTTTCTATTATATGTTGATGATATTACACTAACTGGTGACAATCCATCATTTTTGGATTCCTTTGTATCTATTTTAGGATAGGCATTCTCTATGAAAGATCTTGGCCCTCTACATTTTTCTTGGGGACCAAAGTACATTGTACAACTGATGGTCTCTATTTATCATAGCATATATATGCCAAGGAGTTATCACTTAGTCACAAATGGCTTCGTGCAAATCTATCTCTACACCCATGGCTGTCAACTCATCAGTTACCAATCACACTAATCTTTATCCCAACCCTACTTATTATTGAAGCATTGTGGGAGCTCTTCAATATCTTACAATAACTCGGCCAGACTTGTCCTATGCAGTTAACACAATTTGTCAATATATGCATAAGCCTACTATAGGCCATTTTCAGCTGGTCAAATGCATCTTGCATTATGTCCATGGAATTATGAATCTTGGACTTTGAATTCTTGCTCACAGTACAATGGAGCTTTATGCCTTTTCCAATGCTAATTGAGCTGGCTATTCTACCACACATAAATCCACTAGTGGGTTTTATTCATTCCTTGGTTCCAATTGTCTTTCTTGAAGTGCTAAGAAATAACTGATTGTTGTTCGCTCTTGTACCGAGGTAGAGTATCGTGTTATGGCATCAACTACTGCTAAACTTACTTGGCTCTCATTCATACTTTGTGACATTGGGATTTTTCAATCACAACTAGCTACACTATTTTGTGATAACATCAATGCTTTATACATGACCGTTAACCCTATTCTTGATGCTCGTACGAAACATATTGAAATTGACTACCACTTTGTTCATGAGAAAGTCTCTCTTGGTTCTCTCATTACCTGATTTGTTTCCTCTCAATGTTAATTGGTTGACATTTTAACCAAGCCATTACCTAAAGTCTGATTTCATCATCTACATAGAAAACTAGGCCTTTGGCCTACTACACAGCCCAGTTTGAGAGGGAGTATTAAGGCCATCAGTTCAGATGAATCACTTGATGGAAAATCAGACAGTGATGGTTCACTCATAACACATGGCACCAAATCAAATGGTGGTGGTTTAAACACAATCTGCATAATCCGGCAAAAAGTTAAAATGAAGGAGATGGATTGACCTCTTTCTATGTTGTTGAAGGAGATGGATTGACCCTTTCTTATTCTATTTGTAACAAACATGTGTAGGTTGTATTCAATTTCTAACCACCACTTATTGCATTATTTATCTCCTAGAATCATGTACTTTAACAGATTGACTTTTTGTATTATATATAGAGTCAATATACTTCACTCTCGGTATGAAGAAAGTTGGAATTTCTTACTATTGTTTCCTTTTATAGGCTTCCGGTTGGAAGTCAGCTAGAACTCTTCAAAAATTATAGAACTCTGAGGTATTCAATAGATTGGTAAGAAGAATCCATGGGGAAAACATGAACAACCCTCATCAGCAAGAGAGTCGTAGCTAGGTTTTTATAAATCAAGGTCTAACAATCAAATCAAAGTAGAAGTCTCTCATATATACATGTACTATCTAATGGTCTTCTTCAAGATTGGTAGCAATGAAAGATAGAAGAAGCATTTTATATGAACTAAACCTTGATGGCGTCATTGTTTTGGCTATGGTTTATTGGTTCAAAGTATTGAATAAGCAAAGTTTGAGGAAAATTCATAGAATGAAGTCTACTGATCCTTGATGATAAAAATCAGAAAGTGTTTCTACCAAGACAACTTAAATCCTTAGACCTCTTGATTTGCCTCTTGCCAATGTCACAGGATGGTATACTCTTCTTCTAGTGGCCATATAATTAGTAAACAACAAAGGATGTAATGAAGCTGCTTATATAACTGCCAAAGATGATTATCCTTTTTTACTATTGAGTGTTGATGGTCTGAGCGCAAAGGAGTGAGCCATTGACGAGTTTTCTATGAAAAAAATAATGATTTCCATGTGGTTTTAGTCAGAAAAAGAGAGTGACTCTCTTTGAAAATAATATCTTTTGAGAAAATCAGTAATATCAAGGACATTTTCCCACTTCAAATAGACACCAACAAAAGTGTTTTCTTAAGGAAAACCATACTACTTTCCTTTAAAAAATGGGATTATCGTTGCAAACGAAATTGAGGAAACTGTGAAAATGATGATGCTTGTTTGCTACACTATAAGAGTTAATAAGACACAACCTAAAAAATAAAGAAAAAGTAAGGGTTTGAATCATCTCCAGACATGTAGATTCAAACCCAAAGGCCATGTCTGGTTGCATTGAATTGAATAGAAAATGATAGAAAGGAGAAAGAAAAGAAAACACTATAAGAAAGAAACATCAGTAATTTTCTATCCTTTTTCTATGGTTATTTGGTTGCTAAGAAAAAGAAGAAGAAACCTTGAACGTTACAATTTTCACATGAGAGGGAGGATTTTCATGCAAGATTTGCAAGAAAATAAAACAGCAACTAACACGAAAATAGATAGGTGCACGTGAAATTTAAAAAATTGAGGATTTCTTGTTATAAAAACAATACCTCATGTTGCTAAACAATAACACAAATACAAAATGGATTACAAAAATATTTGTATGAAACTACTCACAAATTTTTTAGAATAAAGTAGAATAATGGTACCCGTGAAGTATTAACCGAAGCGTGTCTGAGGCACTGTCCTTAAACCTAATTTCGCCTCCTTTTGTATCTCTTCCTCAATGCAAAAGGGTTATAGATGGTCAATGTCCAGGATTCAACGGTTTTAAGTGACATCCATGTTATTTCGCACACAATAGTAAAGGCCTAGCAAACTCTCTGTAGTGCTTTGTCTCAAATGAACTTCAATTATAATGTAAACGTAACAATATTTTTTTAACTTTCATATAATACACATATTCTTGGGTATTTATAAAGTTAGCCCATATCTGTTGGAGCTTGTTAATGGCCCATTATTTGTTTCCCAACAGTCATAAATGTCTAAACCATTTATTTGTCTCTAACAATCAAATAGCGACTAGAGAATTTATGTCTTTAACAGCCAAAAAACAGCTATATCAATTAATTCATTTTCTTAACTATAGAAAATGGTTTCTTCTATCAAACCAAAAAATCAAATCAAAAGTCAAATAATGACAAATCAAATTAAAAATCTTAGAATAAATAATATATTGTAATTAATTCATTAATTTCTATAGTTATTATTAAGAATATTTTTTAATTTTTATGTTTATTATTATATTGAATTTGAATTAAATATATCTAAAAATACAACAATTCCCCCACATAATTCAAATTCAATAAAATTTCACCTGAGACTCAAGCTAAGAGTCAAGGTTCCTTGGTGCTGATGTCTTTTCGACTTGAATCAATACTTAGGACAATTAAAATAAGATCTGCAGAATTTTGGTGTATTGAAATACTTGAACCAAAGTTCTTTTTATGCAAACCAATCATACATGACATCTAAACCTTAACCCTAGACTACATAGAGTTATCGATTTGATGCATTTCGGTCATGCGCATTACCTGAATTTTCATGACTGCTCTAGAGAACTTAGCCCTAGTTCTCATGGGAAGCAGCCTCATTTCCACACATAAGTGAGTCTATCAAGTGTGCACTACAACTCAAGCACACCACTTATAAGGGATATAGACTTATTAAGAATATAAAACTCAACTTTACATGGGTTATAGTTTGCACTGTCATCACCATAAGGATGGAACACAAGTGACAGTGTTCTCAACAAACTTTGCAGTGACTTGTTTTTACCCATGGAACCTATTCCCTAGGATCTCCAGTTATATAGGTTGGGTTGTCATCACTGGTTATCTACCTAGTGGGCTTTAACTCCATCCCTCTCGATGATTCAAACACTGACTTTTTAGTCAAAGGCTTTGTTTGAGGATCTACCAAGTTCATCTCTGACCTTACCAAATCTAAGGCTATCATGCCATCTCAAATTAGCTAACTTACCACATTGTGCTTTAAACAAATATGTTTATTTTTGCCATTATAGGTCTTATTTTTAGCTCTATTAATTGCAGTTGTGTTATCATAATGTAGTGACACTAGTGAGACTAGTTTGGGTCATTTAGGCATGCCTGTCAAAAGGTTTCGAAGCCATTCAACTTCAACCCCAGCCTTTTCTAAGGCTATAAATTCAACTTCCATGGTGGAGTGAGCTCTACAAGTTTACTTTAAAGACTTCTAAGAAACTGCACCTCCATATAATGTGAATACATATTCACTAGTGGATTTAGAATCACTAGAATCTGATATCCAATTTGCATCATTGTACCCTTCAAGTATAAAGGGATTTCCACTAAAGTGTAGTCCTAAGTCAATTGTTCCCCTTAAGTACTTTAATACTCTAATTAGGGTTGTCTAATGTCTAGAACTTGGGTTGTGAGTATATCTGCTTAATTTACTTACTGCATAAGCAATATCTGGTCTTGTGTAGTTCATTATGTGCATTACAGTTTTAATAATAGTAGCATATTCTTTTTGTAATTCACTAACACCTCTGTTTTTAATCAATTTAGCATGTAGGTCAAAAGGTGTTTTAATAGGTTAACTGTTTTCATATCCAAATTTTTTTCACGATTTTATCAACATAATGAGTTTAGGTTAATGACAGGGTGATTTGGCCCAATCCCTGGTGGTGCAGGTTCGAGTCACGGAAACAGCCTCTCCAAAAATGGGGGTAAGGCTGCGTACATCTTGCCCTCTCCAGACCCCACGTTAGCGGGAGCCTCGTGTAGTGGGCCGCCCTTTTAATGAGTTTAGGTTAATGTAATGCCATTTACATTTTTTAATATTTTAATTCTTAAAATCACATCAACTTCTCCCATATCTTTCATATCAAACTTTGAAGATAAAAATCTTTTAGTGGATTTTACTATGTCTAGATTGGTACCTAAGATAAGCATATCATCTACATAAAGACATATAAATACACCAACTTCTTTATCAAATTTGCTATAAACACATATATCACTATCATTTATAGAGAACTCATTGTTTACTAGTACATTATCAAATT
>JAOXJP010232192.1:0-16689 GCA_025762735.1 Platanus orientalis | reverse complement strand
ATTTTAAGGTTTATTTCCATGGATTTTGTTAAATTTTATGGTTTATTTTTGCTATTTAGTTTATACTCTTTTCTTTTATGATATCATAATAAGAAATTCTTGGTGAGTTGCATGTTCCCATGAAGGATTTGTGTATGAATTATTTCCACTAGCTCTAACGCAATTAATAATCTCTTTTGTGAAATTTGTTGCATTATTTTAGGTGAGTTTCTTTCAAATTTGCATCCAGTATTTTTTCCTCCCCTTTCTCCCTAGTCAGTTAAAAATGGCATGCTCTAAATATTTTTGGGGGTTATCTGCAGTGTCTGCTGACATGGCTCATGGGGTTCACCCAAATTTTATGGATAAACATGAAGAACACCATCGGCCAGAATTGCAGAAGGGGCTCGTCATCAAGCACAATGCAAACCAACGCTATGCCACAAGTGGAGTGACGGCCTTTCTTTTTAAAGAAGTAGCAAATATCCATAACCTTCCCACTCAGGTAATTTGTCATATGGGAGTACGGCGCTTTAAAATCATGGTATATATTTGCTATATATTATGTAAATTCCAACTAAGGGATTATCTCAACTACTTAGGGTTGGCTACACAAATCCTATTCTACCAATCCACTCAATCTAGGGCCATTTTTTATGTTAAAGGATAAGCCTCTTGTCATGTCTCACTACTACAACTGAAGCCCTTTATGAACTTTCTCTTGTCTCTCTCTCCAAGTAGATAAAACATTAAAGTCCATTTGCTTTGAATATGAAAATCCCTCCGTATCTTACAGGTTAGGCCTTTTCTGTTCTTCTTCCTGTGAAGCTCAACTTGAGAACTCCAGTAGGAAAAGTATTGAATTAATTGTTGAGCCTGAGCATCCCGACCCAGAACCTTGTTCCAAACTTATGTTTACTCTTTTTGCTTCTTGGTAGGTTATATTATTTGAACTTGTGACTTCACTCTTGAGTTGCAAAAAGTCCGCTAATTGTCTTACTGGCTTTAGCCCAATTTTAAATGTGAACTGTCATTTTTTATTTTTTATTTTTTGTACATTGGACCTAAGTGTAGATAAAGACTTACCCAAGTCATTTATACATTAATCCTGAAATTTTTTTGTTTCGACCTTATGCCAAGCTGTTTTCCTAAAGCAGTGCGTTGCGTTATCACTTCGGTGCAGTGAGAGATGATAAGGGTTAGTTAGGGCATCTCTTGAAACAACATGCAGCATTAGTGCCCGGATGTAGTGGGAAGTAAGCAAACGTTCTCACACCATGGATGTGTGCAAGTTAATAAGCTTATCCAAGAGAATAGGATTCTATTAGCAACTTAGAGCATAGAAACCTTGATAGGTAATAGTATGGAGTTGGTAGATATAATGAAAAAAACGAATGTTAAATTTAGCTAGTTTATAAGAGCCTAAGTGGAAAGAGAAAAAAAGCTAATAAAAAAATTAATGGCTATAAATTTTGGTACATAAGAGTAAGACATTAACTGAAATGGGGTGGGAATAGCAGTAGATAAAGATCTAAATTATAAATTATACATGTTAAAAGAATAGGCGATAGGATTATATCAATTGAATTTGTTTTAGGGAAATAGATAATTAACATAAATAATACAAATGTACCTCATGTAGGATTAGATTAAAGAATTTAAAAACATTGTGGAAAAACATAGATGGATTAATTCAAGAATTTTTTTTGGAGAAAATATTTATGGGAGGTAACTTCTATGGGAATTTAGGGATCATGGTTCTAATTGGCGGATTGGATCAGGATTGGCCCGTCCTGATCCAATTCGGTATCATCAACATAATTTATACACACACACATAACATGCTTAAAAACATGTTTTTTTTTTATGAAAGAAAATCCTTATTCAAAAGAGGGAAAAGACTTCCCTAAAGAATACAACGCAAGGGAGAGAAAGGGAGGAAAGCAAGAGCGAAACCCACAAAAACTGAGGCCCCAACCTATATAGGGGTGCAACCAATGAACTCCTCCTAGTCCCTATGAAGGTCCCCTAATCTTAGATCCCCACAACCTTTACAAAGAAGAGCCCAAAAGAAAATCAAATCCTTTACATTTTTATACACTTGATACGCTGGCATGACATGACCCTCGAAGACCCCTTCTATTCCTTTCACACCAAATAGACCAACAAACTGCTACCGGAACTAACCTCCAAATCCGATTTCCCCTCCCAGAGAAGGCCTTACTCCGCCAAGCAACAAGGAGGGAGTTAAGGTTCCTAGGGAGAGCCCAGCAAATCCCAAAGTCCTTGAGGACCCCGAATCACACTTTCCAAGAATACAGATAGTGAAGGAGAATATGACTCATGGATTCGCCATCCTCCTTACAAAGACTGCATATGTTAGTAAGGATGAAATCCTTTTTCCTGAGAATATCAATTGTAGAGATCTTGCCTAATTGAGCGACCCACATAAAGAATTAGATCTTTAACGGAACCGGAGGGTACCAAACATCCTTCCAAGGGACCTGAGTCTCCGTTTTAGGCCCAAAAAACTGGGTGCTAGATCTCACATTATATACCCCATCTTAGGCAAGCTCCCAAATCTTCTTGTCTTCTTGGTTCAGATGCCCTACCACATCCTCAAGCTTCCCTAACAAATTAGCAACCTCCAACACCTCCCAATTAAACATTGATAGCCTGAGAATCGGATGCCACTGCACCTTCCCATTCAGGATTTCAAAATAGTCAAAAACCAAGGCCTAGGGATTTGAGGCAAGCGTAAAGACTGAGGGGAAAACCGTTACCATAGAAGTCTCGCCACACCATTTATCCATCCAAAATTTTGTCTTTTGGCCATTTCCAATCTCAATCCTCATCCCCTTTAGTTCCCCATGTCTAGAAGCCACCACTTGCCTCCACCTGCTCTCCCTCTCAATTCCAAATCTCCACAACCATTTACATAAAAGAGCCTTGTTTAGAAGTTTCATTTGCCTTAAACCCAAACCGCCGTGAGGCTTTGGGTTTCAGACCTCATCCCAAGCAACAAATGCAAACCCCCTTGATCCACCTCGCCCTTCCAAAGAAAGTCCCTTTAAAGTCTCTCAATTTGATTGGAAATCAAAAAGGGCATAACAAAGAGGGACATGAAATAGATTGGAATACTAGCCACCACTGTTTTTAGAAAAGTTATCCTTCCCCCTTTCGTCCGAGATGTCACCTTCCACTTTGCCAATTTCCGTCTCACTCTATCCACCACTGGACTCCACGACTCCTTGCTCTGAAAGAGGCCCCCAAAGGAAGGCCCAGGTAAGGGATAGGAAGACAACCAACCTTACAACCGAGATCTGCCGCTAAAGTATCAATGTCATGGATAGGACCAACCCTTACCATCAGGATTTTTCTGAAATTCATGCGAAGTCGAAACACCTGTGAATACATCTGAGAAACCAAACCTGCATCTGAGAACTGCGGCGAAGGATCAAAGCATCATCCGCATATTGGAGAAGGCAAACCGAGATCTTCGTGCTACCCATTGAGAAGCATTCAATAAGGCCACCTTCGTTAGCTTTACATAGCATGGCATCCAATGTCTCAACCACTAAAAGAAAAAAAACAGGGGGGGATAGGGGGACCCCTTGTCTTAGACCTCTAGAAGCCTCAAATTGACGAGTAGGAGAACCATTCACAAAGATCAAGAAGGAGGTTAGATTGAAACGCTACATCCAATTCTGCCATCGTCTACCAAAACCGAATCGCCTCTGGATATGGTAAAGGAAGTCCTAATTGATGTGATCGTATGCCTTCTCCATGTCCAACTTACAGATAACCCTTGCTCTACCTCATCAAATCTGGTCATCAATGCATTCACTGGCACATATGAACTTATCCAAAATAGATCTTCCTTTCAGGAAGGCCCCCTGCTCCTTTGATATAATGTTAGGAAGGACACTCTTCAGCCTAAAAGAGATAATCTTGTAAGTGCTACCAATGAGGCTAACAGGTCTAAAATCCAATAGACAAACTACTCCCTCTTTCTTGGGAATGAGGGAGATGAAAGTGGCGTTGCTCCCCTTGTCAAGAAAACCTCTCTTATAGAAGTTGTTAATCACCTATATCAAATCCTCCTTCAAAGTTTCCCAACTAGCCCTATAAAAGGCGATCGGAAATTCGTCAGAGCTCAGCGCCTTATCCCATTTCATACTCGCAACCACCCCTTTTATCTCCTCTTCCTCAAAAGGCCTTTTCAGACAACCCCTTTGGACCTCCGACAGGGTTGGGAATTGACTGCCATCCACCCTAGCTCTTAGCCCCCCATCTTCAAAGAATAACATCCAAAAATAACTCTCCACCTCCCTCCTGATTTGGACCTCCCCTTCCACCAATCTATCACCCACTGACAAACAATGAATCCCATTCGTACTACACCTATAGGTGGCCATCTTATGAAAGAATTTGGTGTTTTTATCCCCCTCTTTCAATTGCTGGATTCTGGACTTTTGTTTCCAAAGCATTTCCTTCATGCAAAGCACTCTCTTGAATTCTTCCTTGATTTGCTTGCGAGCTACCCTATCCTCGTCTAACAATCCACTCCTTTCCTTTTTCTCATCAATCATGCGGATTTCATCTAGGATGGAAGCCTTTCGCATCTCTACATTACCAAAAGATTGCTTATTCCAAATCTGTACCTTCTCCCTTAGGAGTTTCAACTTCAGGCGAAACTTCTGACCCAACGGACCATCCATCTTAAAAGAATGCCATCACCCCTTCACAATTTCCTTGAAACTTGGGTGCAACAACCACATGAGTTGGAACCGAAAAGATGTAGGCCCCGAACCCGCTACACCACCATGAAGGAAGATGGGGGAATGATCAGACCCAGACTTAGGGAGCACCAAACCAATGGAAGGCGAGAAATATTCCTCCTATTCCATTGAAATAAAAAATCTATCCAAACGACTCAGTGAAGGCCTCTCCTAGAAATTGGACCAAGTGAATCTATTCCCAACCAAATGCACATCTAACAAATCATATCTGTCAACAAAATCCCCAAATATCTCCATCCCTCCTGTCCTTTTACCCCCCCCACACTCATCTGAAAAAAGCACTTCATTAAAATCTCCCCCAATGCACCAAGGCATAGAGCATCATTCCCTAATCGAAGCCAACTCATCAATGAATTGAGGAAAAATAGACCCTTTTGTTGGACCATACACCACCGTAACACACCAACTTAGAGACTTCCTTATCCAAGCTGCCGTAAGAGTAATCGAGAAATTGTCCACCCTAGAGTCCAATTCCATAATACAGTCTTTGTCCCAAAAAAGGATCACCCCGCCACCTCACTGGTAGTTCCCACATACGGAAGGAAAATCCATCCTGGTCTAACAAAGCCGCTAATCTCCCTTATCAACCTTCTATCAACCACTTCTAGCTTGGATTCTTGAATCAACACAATTTCAACGCAGTTTCTAATAACAAGCTCTTTAAGAAGTCTTCTCTTCTTCGAGCTGCCAAGGCCCCGCACATTCCACGAGAGTCCAAATATACATCAACGACCTTCATTGCACCTCTGTCCCCTGCTCTCTACCCCCTCAACCTGATCTTCCTCTGTTACTAACTTCAACCCACAGGCCTCAGAATTACCAGTACAACCCTCCCCCTTCCTATCTCATTGCTCTAGCTTAATAAATAAGTCCATAACCTCCCCCTCCAAACTCTTAAAATATAAGCCCACAATTTCACTAACTTCCCCGATCTTGCTCAGGATCTAACTCGAGATCTCTAGCAGGGGCTAAGAATCCCCAACCAGCGGGTACATGCCCTTGAATAAGCGAAACCCCCCTAAGACAATAACACCCTCCCCAACATCCTCTTCCCTCTTATTGATCGCCCAATCCCATAGGCTGGAGGAAAATTTGAAGGGATTTCCCATTATCGTAGACGTCAATTAACCTTGGAATACCCATCTCGCCCGCCGAACCAGAACCCAGACCTCCTTAAGTTGGTCTTCCTTATCCCACCATTTCAACAACCCACCACATAGACCCCCAATAGCCGTAAACATTTCTCTGGTCCAAAGGTGGTAAGGAAGCCCTAACACCCACACCCACCTACTTTTCCATCTCCCGGTTGTCCACTAACCCAAGCTCCGGTGGCCACCTAAAAAAGCTCCATCCCTACCGTTCAAGACCCTCTGTCCCCCAGTCACTAAGAGGTTCGCCTCCCCCTTTGAACTCAAAAACAGAATGTCTTTACTCTCATCAATCGGGCGAAACGTGGGAGAGCAAGGGCATTGAATGAATTTCATCGCCAACTTGGAGCAAGAGTTCCAGCAGGGGTTACCGCCTTTGAATTCCGCCATCACTGCCCTTCTCCATCTCCTAGCCAACAAACTTTCAGAATACCATGTTTTGATCCCCAAGCTATTCCTGGAAGAAGTAATCTTCGCTCATATTCTGAGTTTAGGTTCCGTGTCATAAAAGAGAGCACTGTGAACCCAACTCTCTACAACAGAGCCGAGAGGGCGTTTCTCCACCCAAATTGGCAAGGAACCAACATAGGAGAGAGCATCAACAACCAAATCCCGATTCCTTCTGAGATTAAATCTGTCGCTACTAACCAGTGGCCCTGCCCCCAACACCCCTTCCATCTTCCGAATGAGGCCAACGAGAGTCGTAGTCATGTTCTCCCATCTGTATCCGTTGGTGCCTTCTGGAATAATTATGAATCTAGATTTCCCCACCTCCGAAATCATAGGCACCAACAAAAATCTACTCCTTCTGTTCTCCTTCTGCTGGACCAGAACCACATTCGTCCCCTCCTTCAGCATCCTGTCAAACTTCAGCTGCTTCCTGCACCTCCTAACCTCTCTTAGTTTGTCCAATAACCATTTGGTTGTCTCCACCCCTACTGTAATGAAATGGAGAAAGCCCTTCCCTTGTTCAGCAAGCTTGACACTGTTCGTATTCCCACACTAGATTTCTTCGAAGTCGAAAGTCTTCGACTCCACCCCTGTCGTTCTTTTCTTTGATTTAATCATCTCCGTCAAGGCTTCATCATCTCCGGCAAGCCAGAGTAAGACAATTTTTGGGAGTAGAAGTCTTGGGATATGATTAGAACTTATTTTTGATTATTTTTTTGGAGTGGGTGATCTAGATATGGATCTGGATCAGATTGGGATTGGCCATGTTTGATCTTGATTTTTTGATTCATGTTAGGGATAACTAGTGGATGATATATGTTTGGTGAGCTAAGCCGAACTTGGCTCCACAGGCTTGTGACGAACCTGAGTCAATCAAGAGTCTGATCCTTGCATGACAAGCTTGAGGTGAGCTGGGAAAGCTCGGCTCACTAAAACCCTTAATGAAGACCAATGACTATACCCAATAAGACTGTCAAATGGATCAGGTTGGCCCAAGGCCCGATTGTTCAGCCCAAAGTTTAGACGGATTGCTCTATTATAAGTTTGGGTTGGGTTGAGTTTGGGCTATGGCCTTAGACACAAAGTAATTACTTCGGGCCAAGTTCGGGTAGGCCTTAGCCCAACCCGAAGTACCTAGTCCGGCCTGATCTAGATATCATTTTATGTTAGATTATCTATGATATAATATATAACATAGTATGAGGTTGTTTTGAAATTAGTTAATAGATGTAGATTAGTTGACAGCTTGATAAAGCAATTTTTGTGACAAAAAGACATGACAATGTGTGATATGACAAGTGATGTGTTTTTAAAGAAAATTTTGGGAAAAAGAAAAATGATATATATATATATATATATTTTTTTTGATAAATAAAATTTCATTAAAGAAAATGGATGAGAAATCCCCAAAGACAACAACCAAAACCAACAAAAAAAAAGGGAGAAAAAAGATTAGACCCAAATTTTTTTTTGCCAATCCTTCAGAGTGGACATAACCGAAAACTCCCCAAAACGGTTCCACCCATGGCCCAAAAAGTAGGCTAGATCCTTGGCCCTGCAATACACATTGTAAGTTGGTTCCGAACAACCTTCAAACACCTTGTTTCGCTCAAGCCAAATGAGCCAATAAATAGCCGAGCACACTCTCTTCCAAATAAAGCTTCCAATTTTAGACACCTTCCTAATCTCCCAGGAGGCTAACAACCCCTCTACTTTGTTTGGAATCACCTAAGATAAACCAATCTCCTTTATTAGCCTCACCCAAATCTCTAAGGCATAAGGACAATGAATAAGAGATGGTCAATACTTTCTGCATCGAGCAAGCAAAGGGAGCAAACATTTGGCAAAATCATGCCTCTCTGTTGAAGCAAATCAATCATCAGGAAACGGCCTTTGAGCAACATCCAAACAAAAAAAGTAACCTTTGAGGGGATATGAAGCTTCTAAATATCTGTCCATATACGATCCAAAGAGGGCTCACTTGCCCATTTAGCCTCCCTACAGGATTTAATAGAAAAAATCTTATTTAGGGAAAATAACCAATGTTGATTATCTTCCACTCCCTCCCTTAAACAAAACATATCCACTTTACCAAGTAGACTAGCCACATCATCCACCTCCCAATCATTTAAAGCATGGTGCAAAACCACATTCCAAAAACCAGCCTCCTCCCTAGGGATCCAACACTCCATAGCCTTCACATTTTTGTCACCTGCCAACCGATATAGGTTCGGATGTTCCACCATAAGCGGGCTAGAAGAACACCACCTATCAAACCAAAAGCTAGTCTTGAAGCCATCTCCCACCTCCATCCGAAGTCCTTTCTTAAAGTTAGACAGGGTGTTAAGAATAACCTTCCAGCAACTACAACCATAAGGCAAGGATGAATTTTTTGATTCCCAATCATTAGCGAGCCCATATTTTTCAGCCACCACTTGATGCCAAAGACTATCCCTTTCATGACCAAACCTCTATAGCCACTTAGAAATGAGCGCGTTGTTCGTATCCCTGATTCTGTTGATACAAAGGCCCCCTAAACCTCTTAGGCTTACAAATATCCTCTCAAGCCACTAGATGCATACCTTCCATTTGATTACCTTTTCCCCATAGGAAATCTCTTTGGCATTGCTCAATGTTCATCTCCAAAGTCACTGGGATCGAAAATAAAGATAAGTAATAAGATGGAAGACTCGCCAAAACATATTTAATTAGCACAATTTTCCCTCCCTTAGAAAGAAGACTACCTTTCCAGCCCGTAAGCCTTTTCTAAATACGCGATACAATAGGGTTTCACGTAGCTATACTTTTGTAAGGAGCGCCCAACAGAAGGCCTACATAGGTGGTAGGAAGATATCCCATCGAGCAACCCAAGCAATCAACCAATTGATCAATCTAATTCACCTTCCTAACCCCATACATTATACTTTTATGCAGATTCTCCTTAAGACCTGAAACAACTTCAAAACATCTGATCATACATCTTAGATACTTCACCTACTCCTCAGAGTCCTTACATATAATCAAGGTGTCATCCGCAAATTGGAGATGGGAAACCATTCAACCATTATCTCCCACCATAAAACCTTCTAGCAAACCACCCGAAAAAGCTTTTGCAAGCAAGGCTCCAAACGCCTCAGCGACAACCAAGAAAAGAAAAGGGGAGAGGGGATCTCCTTGCTGAAGACCTCCAGAGCTAAGAAAGAAGTCAACTGAAGCACCATTCAGAAAAAATTAAAAAAAAGGTTGTCCCATAGCATTTTTTCATCCACCTTTTCCATCTATTACCAAAACCTAAGCGCCTAAGCATGTAATCAAGAAATTTCCAATTTACTTTGTCATATGCCGTTTCCATGTCAAGTTTGCAAAGAACTCTTGTTTCCCCCTTCTTGAGGATAGCATCCACACACTCATTTGCCACCAAAACCCCATCAATACTTTGTCTGCCTCTCAAGAAAGCTTTCTAATTTTAAGAAATCACATCTTTCAAAGCCTCTTTCAACCTGCACGAGAGTTTTAGACAATATTTTATAAATACTCACAACTAAGTTTATTAACCTAAAATACGAAATCCGACAAGCCTCTTCCATATTTGGAATAAGAGTAGAAAAATCGTCTGGACCCGGAGCCTAATCATCCTCAATGCTCCACACCACATTTTTAACCTCTTCTTCCTCTAAAGGCCGCTCAAGCTAATCTCTCATGGAGGCTGAGATACTTTTAAATTGAACCCCATCAAGCTTCGGTCTTCTAAAACCCGACTCTCTATACAAATTCATAAAAAAAACCCCAATATGATCCTTCAAGTGCCTAGGATCCACCTCATTACCATTATCATCCTTCAAGAAGTGAATGAAATTCATATTTCTTCTAGCCGAAGCAATTCTGTGAAAAAATCTTGTGTTTTGGTCCCCTTGCTTTAGCCATTGAACCTTTGTCTTTTGCTTCCATTTAACCTCGTCTAAGAAAGTAACTTTGGCATACTCTTGTTTGGCAATTTTCCTCATCTGTCTTTCGCTACTTCCCAGGCTTCTTTGTTCCTCCAATGTGTCTCAAAAGCTGATGTCACTCAATAAATCCTTTTTCCTCCCCTCAATACACCCGAACACCTCCTTATTCCAACCTCTAAGCAATTTAAGCTTGAGCCTAAACCTCTGACCCGGCTTGCCTGAAACATTAAAGGACATCCACTAACCCTTAATCATATCAACAAAACCAGGATTTTGGAGCCACATGTTTTCGAATTTGAAAGGTTTGGGACCACCATTCTACAACTTTCCACACAAAACCAACATGGTATGATCAGACACCGGCCTCGGTTTCGCCAAACCTTTAGAGAAGGGAAAGGAAAAATCCCATTCAAGTGAGAGCAAGAACCTATCCAACCTGCTCAGGGAAGGGGAAATGTGAAAATTTGACCAGGTGAAAGCTGTCCCAGTAATAGGAATGTCCCTTAAATTACACTCATTAATAAAATTCTAGAAAAGTCTAGCCCTTGCAGACAATGAGGAAGCCCTCAACTGCTCCTCCAAAGAAATAATCTCATTGAAATTGCCACAAACACACCATGGGCCTGGCCACTGAGCCCTAATCCCCAATAAGTCTTCAAAGAAAGGTTGTTTCAATTCTGTACCACATGGGCCATAAACTCCTGTCATAATCCATTCCACCTTCGATCCCCTCACAAGCCCTCTAATAGAAACATAAAAGTTCGTTAACCAAGAATGAAGGATCTCCAATTTACCAGCATCTTAAACCACCCAAATTCCTCCCGCCGCACCTGTAGAAGGCAAACACATCCCATCGACCAAAGAAAAGGGGCAAATTTGCCACATGAAACCTTGGGGGATGCTTTTCATCTTTGATTCTACCAACACCAGTAACTCCCAATAACTCGACTGAACTCGATTTTACAATGTCCTTAATTTGAGATATTTTCTTAGACCTGCTAAGACCTCTCACATTCTAAACCAGGATAGAAAAATTCATAAATAATCAAAACAAAAACCCAAAAACAAAGCCGAAACAAAATGCTAGACTAGCTTCCAGAGCTCCTTGGGCACCTCTGCCGACCTACCCTCCTTGTCCAGAACGCAGACCTTAAGCGCTGCACTTCACGGTGAAATCTTCTACTTTCCATGTCCGACCCAGATAAAGATATCTCTCTCTCCAAAGTAGTGAAGAGCTTGATTGCTTCTCTCAATGCCATCAAAGGTTAATCCCAGAAAATTGTTGACCGCTTGCATATGACATATGACCCACAATGAGACTTTAGATTGAGCTGGAACATTCTCTTCCACGGATACTAGCTCAAGGCCCTGATTTCTCCCTGACTGCCAAGCTGGTTCAGATGCTATATCTCTGCCACCATAGAACTCAGACTCCTCCCCACGAATCGAGAGAGAGGATCCCCCATTATCAACCATAAGATCTGAATACGGAGATCTAGGATGCTTAATTCTAGAAACGTCGCCCTCATGCACAACCATAGCCAACAACTTTCCCTCATTCATCATTTCCTTACTCACTGGAGAAGAAGTAGGCTTTGAAGATCCTCCAAGGTCATTCCAAGAAGATACCTCAGTGTCAGCCTCCTTGGATATTCCCATCGAGCTGGGCCCTGGACCTGAAGAGAACACCCCTTTATGCTCTGACCTTTGAAAGCCAAAATGGGAAATAAACCAGTCTTTCGTTTGCACAAAGGAAAAGGGGAGGTTGTATTTCGAGTTTAGAACTGCCCCTTTCATACCGTTCGAAACAATAGAAAACTTTGCCACCGCCTTAGGGTAAATTCGATTTTTAGCTACGACCTTTTGAAAGACCGAGCCGTCCCTCCCTCAGACTCTTGGGCCTTTGAATTCCTGGGGGCAATAAGGTCCATTCCACCCTCCTTAATAGATTGAGGGGGCATTGACTTTGTATGCCCATAATACCCCTCCTTTCTTTTCTTTACAAGACTTCCTCGGGTTAAACTGGAATTACACAGTGTCTTCCTCAATACGCAACCCCTTCGCATGAAATTCAAATTTTGAACCTGCATCTCGCCGTATGGACTTTGCAAAATTGGCAGGCTTAGAAACCATGCTGGTTTTCGGATTTTTCGAACGAAACCACCTCCCCTTTCCCAATAGCCTCTTCGATGGATCTGAAGCCGGAGAAGATAGATGGGTCTCCTCCTCTCCAGCATCTTCCACCAAAATCGAAATTTGGTATTTTAACTCCCCATTTGATATGTAGACAACCTAAGGGATGGATCTTAAATTAGTAGGTCGAGAAAGGATTCGTACCCAATGCAGATCGCTTCTGGCCAAGGAATGAGGATCCACTTTTTCTAGTTCACCACAAACCTTCACCAAATCCTGGAACACCTCCATTTTCCACAAATGAAAATGGATCCCTCTAAATTTAACCTAGAAATGACTTAAAAAAGAAGCCTCCGTCTTCATTCCCAAGAGGGGGGACCATTTATGGAACACCAGAGAGCCCGGTTTAATCATGCAGGACCCATGACCGTCATGCCACCTGGCTTCAGCCCAGTTATCACCCAAGAAGATCCCTCGGTTTACAGTAAAGGGGATGATACGGGCATGCACCTTCCTTAGCAATGCAATATTTACCAATTCCTCAATCTGAGACCATGAGTGGTTTTTGTCTAGGTGCTCCACACAAACACTGAGAGCCCAATCACCTTGATTTTCTTTACGTTCCCAGAGAGGTTGTTCATGTCGAGTTCGCAACCTCCTCTGGTTCGTTTCCAAAGACTTTGGTACCCTTTTTAACACTTTTAGCCCTATACACACCATTTGTCTGTCTGAGGTGCATTCTGATCAGGCAGCCTGAACTCGGCTTGAAGTCCATTGTTTTATAACGGGCTGAGTTTGGGTACAGGCCTATGCATTTTATTTTGGGCTAGGCCCAGCCTGACCCAACTGACACCGCTATACACCAATTAGAATGAGTGACATGGTGTATGTTGAAGAAGTTGAAAGAATTAAGGGGATGGTCCACTTGAGGAAAGACATGTGCTTATGATTTATCAGAAGATTTGGTCCCAGATAGAGTGGAATGGTTGAACTTGATTCGTGTAGCTGACTCCAAGTAGTTGGGATAAGGCTTTGTTGAGTTTAGTCGAGATGTACGGGCTTCATTACAACAAATCAGGGGATCTGTTATGTCATGGGTGGCAATTCCTGACCCTACCTGCAAATCCAACTTGAATCCAACCGGAAAATTTGGGTTTGGCTTGTGATTTTTTAAACCCATCTATTAACTAGAACCTGGCTCTGATATAGTTGGACCATATCCTACTTGGGTTTCCCAAAATAACCTGCCAACTTAACCTGTTAATTTTGAGTTCGTGTTAGTCTTTCTCAACCATTTTTTTTTCCTTCATATTATCTATTCAACTAAAACCAGATTAACCTGACCCAAACCATTGACACCCCTATATTTTCACTCTTCATTCTACTTAGACAAATTAATGGATCATTGTATTGTAAGTGGAATATGAAATCCTTGAATTGCTTCACCTTCACAAAAACACCCATGAATGGTGAATAAAGAAAGTTCCTTTATCCTTGTTAAATACCTTCTTTTTTTTCTGGGAAGGAATTATTTCATGATGTGAGACTATGGGTAATTTATTTAGTAGACTGCCATTCTTTGTGCTGAGGGAAACTTAATGAAATGTTTGCTGTCCACAATTTTTTTTATTTTGTAGTCTCTGCATGTTAAACATGGATTTTGCCAACTCATTCATATGTCTATGTAGGACTTTGTAGTGAGAAACGATATGGGATGTGGGTCTACCATTGGTCCCATACTTGCTTCAGGTGTTGGTATCCGTACGGTAGACTGTGGCATTGCTCAGCTTTCCATGCACAGGTACCCATTTGTCTTACCCAGTTAACTACTATCTATATATACTGGAAATCTAAGGTCTGAGTCATAAGCCTCTATAAGCAGTATGGCTGTATATGGAGGGCAATTGCTCAGGTGATCCACTATTCAATGGTATAATGTAACCAGCTAACCTATTTGTTTTGGCTGGTTAGGAGAAAAAAATTTAGTTACCAAAAAAAAAAAAAAAAGAAGAAAAAAAGTTGATAAGACTGTCTTTATATGAGCTGGTTACAGTAATTGTACTGGATTGATCTTTGAGCTGGGAAATCTTCTTGGTGGGACCGATGTGACTGCAGTTCTTACTTTTTTCCGTGTGTCATCTTTTTTAGGCTACGCAATAACCAACCTAACAGATCATAAACTCAGGCCAAAGCTCATTCGATATGTGAATCGTACAATTTGTATATTTGCATGGTGCTTACCAAAAAAAAGGGGAGGAAATTTCCTGTCCAGGATTTGATGTCTAAGATGGTGTCCAGGGCACCAGGTGACTTCATTCGGAATAAAATGGATGGGAAATTGAAATATCATCTAACCCCTGCCCATTATATTCCATGTGAAGTCACCTGGTGTCCTGGACAACATCCTGGACAGAACATCTATTATGAGAAAAAGAGAGGTGCTTGATGGTTTAGGTATCTGTTATACAGCGTGCATGTCAATGAATGGTGTGGGTAAACTTTTCCCGGTGCGAAACTGAATGTGAAAAATCGGTCCTCCTTTAATGGCAAAGGTTATGCTTTCATGCCCTTTGAAGATGTAAATGGGTTATATTATCCCAAGTTTGCATTAGAACTGGGCTACCATAATAGACATTTGGAGTTGGTATAGGCTGCGTTTGGTAACTTTCCCGAGAAGTGAATCTCGTTGCTTTCATTCCCAAGATTACAAAATAGGGGAAAATGGTGTTTGGTAATTTTGCATTATCTTCCCGGATTCCACTCCCAAAATCGGTTTGGGAGTGGAATTTTGGAAGCTGAAAAAAATAGTTGCTCTGATTTCAACTCTCGATTCTTGGTTTTTAAAATTTTTTTACGCATTCTATTACATCTTTATCATCATCTTTAAACATTTTCATCATTTTTATTATTTTAATCAAAATTTCAATTTTTTTTCAGTCTCTCTCCTATACCAAACCAAACATGTTTCTCATTCTAGAATTCACTCCAAAGAATGCATTCTCGGTGAAATGGTGAAATCAAGAATGAATAATTGGGAGATGAAATTCAGGAGAGTTACCAAACTCAGTCATAATTCCATTGGGTATATGCTTAATACTTTTTACCAAAATTATAAGAATGCTTCTACTTGTCTATTCTCTTCCCTTTGAAGTCCTTTACAGCAGCAACAAACAGGGTGTTAATGGTTTGCTATTAGCAGAAGTAACCTTGACTAGAGGACTGTTCTGTTACGACAAGGAAAGAGGAATGCCTACTTTGAAATTTTGTAACCCTACACCGGTCGGAACCCATCTAAATCCTAGGGGTACGTTGGTCATGTTACTAAAACCGAAAAGTAAGGATGGTTGGCAAGAGTACCCCTCTTGTACGGGGCATTTGTCATACCCAGGGTACTCTTTTCAGCTTTTCTTCCTCTTTGACTTGTTTGAGCTGTAGATTTTGTTAATGACAATCGTATTAAATTGAAAAGACGTCGGGTCTTTGATAGATGAAGTTTGATGATGGGTTTGCTGGTCAATCAGCTTGACAATTGAGCTTGAGAGCATGCCAGGTCCATGGCCATGACATTATATGCCTCTATTCTTCTCTTTCGTTCTCTTTTAAACTTCATTAATCTCCATTGACTTCTTTTCCGAATCTATGACGTTATCTCTGATTGGATCCTCCCATCATCACTCTCTTCCCAGACATAATCTGAATGAGAAGACCCCCGAGAGAGAGAATTATATATTTATATCTTGTGATTTCGTAGTTAGATTCAATGCATGCCCATGAATTCAATTTGATGTGAAGGCACTGTTAACCCTTGTCTTGCTCCTGTTTTTACATAAAAGTAGTGTGCTTAATATGAAAGTTGATTTGTTTTTCCTTTTTTTTCTTTTAATTGCAGTGTGAGGGAGATATGTGGTAAAGAAGACGTTGACATTGCTTACAAGCATTTCAAGGCATTCTACCAGTCATTCTCAAGCATCGACAAGAAGCTAAACGTGGATTTTTAGAGCTTGTAATGTTTGGTCCTTGGATTAATTTTAAAAAATGAAGGGGGAATAAAGAATGGGATAGCCAGTAACCTAAAAGATTAATTACTATAAAAATATTATATTCCTCTCTCTGATACATCTTTGCAGTTCAGAACATCATGTCAACCCCTAAAAGACAGATCTAAAATGATGGATGTATGGGTAGGTAACAAGTACTCTGGTGGAACAAAAGATACTACTGTCATATAAC